>PVKM010026899.1:6460-19204 GCA_004027735.1 Carollia perspicillata | reverse complement strand
AAAAGGCTGTTTTAAAATACACGGCTTGCTACGTAAGCAAATTAATCCCTCCTTTCCCCTTCACCCCAAGCTCAATCAGCAGGTGGACATACTTCTCATTGTATCTGCCAATGGGCTGGGAACAGGGATGGCAAATCTCTGTTAAACACAGTGAACACTTTCCTGAATAAAGATGGATTACCTCACTGTCAAATGCCACGCAATGAATTCCAACACATACTATAGACGGGAACTGCAGCTGAGCTGAAGGGCGTCTGTCTAATTACAAGGTGACTGTGAAAGGCCCTGATGCTCTATCTTCTGCAGGGAAAGAGGGATTTCATTTTGTCCTGCAAATTCCAAATATATTCAAATTTCTGATGGTAACAAGGTTATAATATGAAGGGAAAAGAGAAATGACTCCTACTTTCTGGAAAGAAAAATGCTTGTTATGCAGTCACCTCTGCAGGAAACCACACACATCATCAGCTCAGGAAACAGGCTACCTTGATGTTTCACTCTACAAAAAGAGTTGGGGTTTTCACTTTTAATTGTTTACTAGAGAAAAATATAATCAGAACATATTTATGTAGGACCATTACTTGGAATATTTACTGGGTTTCTTTGTGCCAATGTCTCTTATAATCCTTAAACGAGCAAGGTGGAAAAAATACACATTATTTGCCACTAATGGTCGCCTCCCTAGTAATTCCACCCACTGTGGAACTACTACCTATTAACACACACCATTTGAGTGTGCAAAGTTTACAACCAGCAAGAAAGGCCAGCTCAGACAGTCAACTCTGCATCACACTATTTTTACCCTAAATAAAAAGCATGTTATACAACAGAATCCCAGAACATGGGCCCCATTTAATTATTCACTCTACCTAAATTGTATCATAAGCAACTCAAATCAACCCTTGGAACACTTAACATCTAGGTAACATCTAAGCAGAAACAAACTAATACAGAGAGCCAACTATGCCCCCCCCCCATTCCCATCTTCTATGCTAGAGTATTAAAGTTTGTTTACAACTTTATTCTTCTCCCTCAAGTCCATCTATCCATTCCCTCATTATAACATATTCTTCTTTCAACATATCTGGGTGATTTGCCCCGTTCTCTCTATTCCTGGTGTCATTTACAAAAAATTTAAAGAAGCTGAGCCCATACACCCTCAAGAATCAGAACACCAGCCAGCGTCTGTGTGCTTGGTGCATGCCAAACACTGTTCTGAGTGCTTTCTGCATACACTGTGGCGTTGCATCCTGTCACCGACCCATTTTCCTGGTGGGGAAAGCAAGGTTTGAGCAGTGCTAAGTGCCAGAGGGTGAGGACAGCCCTGGCAGGCAGCCTGGGTCTAGCACCCTCATTCTGAAGCCACCCAAGCTGTCAGTCCCACTGAGACCACCGAGTCCAGGCCTGGAGGTATCCCCAGAGACTCGCCTCCCACGTGCTCCCCCAATCTACCATTTCTGCTTCCATTTCCCCACCCTGAGTCCTCCTCAAATGTCCAGGCTTGGCTTAGGCCACTGCTCACAAGACTCCAGCACTGACTCAACCCGCCTACCCTCACCTTGTCGGAAGAGTTTCTCTCCTGACAACCAGGGTCTTGAGGTACACAGTGGTCCTAATTCTGGCAGCTGAGTGTCCCTAGTGAGACACGGACACTGCGAAGAGAGAAATGGCACCTGCATGCCGGATACTGCCAGGACACAAAGATCACATGCACAAATATGCACCAGTCAGTCACACTATGTGCTCAGAGGAAACCCAGACATGGGGTGGGGGGTAGGGGGAGCTCCTCCCCAACCATTTGGCAGACATCTCTGTGGAGCCAAAGTCACTGCTATCCAGGACTACCTTCAGTAGCCTACACCTCTTCCATTCCGTCCCCCAAGGGAGCTTTCCCTACGCACATTCAAGGTGACTGCTCAGCCCACTACCCTTCCCATCAGGCCTGGCCCTGCCAGCACCTGTGAGGCAGACTGTAGCAGCAGTGATGGGGACAAGTCAGCCTTCGACCCAGAGGTGGGGGAGACCGGGATCCATGAAGCAAACACACGTTGCCGATTTCCGTGCTCCTTTGTAATAAATAATGCTCAGAAAGGCCATCTCCCATTTGTGAGAACAGGTGAGCTTTGAAGAACAGAGGACTAGATCAGACGAGCCGTGTTTCTCCCTGCGTCGCCACCATGAGAACCGAAGGAGAAAAGGCACATTAAGTGTAGTAAGGCCAGCGTCACCATCATCATTACCATCTGTGGCTGTAGGGTCCCGATGATATAAGCGACACACCATATTGTATTTTATTATGGGTTCAGCATCAAGACATTGAAGGGGTCAACAGGAGCCACGGTTTTGCCCTGATGCCTGTGGTGAGCATGTGCAGATGACTTGGTGGGCTTCCTGGCAAATCTGGCAAGCAGCGCTCACTCCTGGTGCTGGGGCGACCTGAGTGTCAGACCAGCCCCAAGAGCAGAGGAGGAGCTTGTGCTAGACGCCCACAACTATGTCAGGAGCATGTACAGACTCAGGCGCTCCTCTTCACCCCCACAGTACTGATGGGGAGGAGATGGGACACGACAGGCCGTGGGACCTAGGGCTGAATCAAGGCATGCCCGGAGTGGGGGCAACACCACTGACCTGCGAAGTAGCAACTGTCCAGCCTGGTGATTACAGGCCAGTCGGCCCTCCTGTACTGGGCCTAGATTACCGTTGCAATTAAAAAAAAAACACCTCACTAATTAAAAATGTAAAACCAAACCAACTAAATGATCCCCAAAGTCCCCTTTAGCTTATAAATATGCCTTTTAGTGCCTGTGATCAGCAAGGAAGTGCTGACATCACCTACAGATGTGAACTAAGAAAGCTGTTTTCCTAACAGCAGTCTTACATTTTCAGCCTAATCAGGGAGCACAGTACTAGTTCCTATCTAACCGTGCTTTTAGAAAAGATTTTATTTATTTATTTTTGGAGAGGGGAAGGGAGAGAGAAAGAGAGGGATGTGAGGGAGAAACACGCATCGTTGCCGCTCACACATGCCCCATTTGGGGACCTGGCAACCCAGGCACGTGCCCCGACCAGGAATCGAACTAGCGACCTTTCACTTTGTGGGACGATGCCCACCCAACTGAGCCACACCAGTCAGAGTTAAAGGTGTTCTTTCAAAAACTAACGAGTCCATCTTCAGCTCTTCTCATGCATGCATGAGAAATTCATGACAGACAAGTAAAGTACACCCAGTTCTGTTATTTGTTGAAGACCAAATGCAGCTGATATGGTAGAATATGCAGGTTCTAAGTAACAGTTCTTGACAAACCTCTGTAACACGACAAGGATCAGTTCAAAGGGACACACCATTAAAAGGCGGAGAGTAAGACATACATGGCAGCTTGTACACAGCTTTTACTTGAAAGTAAAACAAACCAAAACAGCTTTTGGCTAACTATAGTATTTTTATTTACAGGAAAAGGATTTATCTAAAGTAACTGTGCGATGGATGCATGAACAGCTGAATGTCTTCTCTCCCAGCAGATGAGAGGATGCTCTTCCACACAGACACCATGTTCCACCTGAAGTGGCTCCACAGTGATGGTCTCTGAGTTCACCTGTCGCACAGCAGTTACACCAGACATTTGGGAGAGGCCAGCATCTAACAGGTGAGCCAAGGCAAAGCCAAGATGGTCACCAAGGAGGTTTAGATGAATGTTCTTTTTCACCTCCCAGCTCCACCCATCACGACAAGAAGACAGCTGGTGAGCCCCCAGTCCAGTGACTGCTGGCCATGGAAGCTGGCTATGGAAAACCCCCACTGGAAGGCTGGGCCAGCGGCCCCTTCCACAGCCCCAGACACAGGGTTAGGAGGGCAGGCCTGTTCTACTGAACACCTCCCTCCTCCCCAAAAGGATGGTCCGCTGATTGGCTCCAAGTAAACATCTGACCAAACTGGCCGAAGACCCTCCCCGAGGGGCTGAACACAGAATAGTGCTGCTACTGGACTTACACACTCCCAGCTGTTAATGGAGGCCACTTCCTACCACAGGTGCTAGGAAAGGGACAGCCAGTCTGCCAAGCACACAGAGAGGCCCAGCTGAGACGGGTGGGGGCGCTTTCCAGGTCCCCTCGGCACTCCCTCAGCCCTGCACCCAGGCCCACAGGCCTGCCCACATCCCATCATTAGACGCTTTCCTTGGGACAACTTTCTCCTGGCCTCAGGGAGCGCAAGAGGGTTGCTGCTACCTGCCACCCTGGCAGCTCTCCAGGCACAACTGCAGAAGACGGAGAAAAGGTACAGGTGCAAAGAAGGAAGCTGGGAAGACACACCAAGTCCAGGTCTAGAACAAGAAAGCTTCCTGTTACTAGAAGAAGAGAAGCAAAGGCGGAATAGATCAGTGAGAGCAAACTGCTGTGGCTTGACTTTTGTCAGCCATCACCTCGATGCCAATCTTCTCTTCAACAGTGAGCTAGGAAGCAGAGCTCGGCATTTTCAAAATGCACACAGTGGTTTCCTGCTTGACAACAGTGAGCAGTCCCCTGAGTCTTTACACAGCACCTGGATGTGAAATGCACTTTTGGGCATGTACTCACTACTATCTACAGTCTAGCTGCAACAGAATTAATTTCTATTCATTTCCATTAGCCAAAGCTGATCATGTTCAACTGTTTGTTCTTTATTTCCCATACATAACAGGTGAGCACAGTCTCCATATTACCTACCCGTGGTCCATTCCTGCTGATCCTCACATGAAGGACTAACAGCAGCTATTTGCTCACCACATGCCAGGTGGCACTGGATCATTCCACTCCACCCACACTCCTGAGAGTCTCTATGCCAGATGTGGCCTGCAGGTGTCAGAACCACGGCCACCTCTTCTGCACAGGGTTGGAAAGCAGAAGGCCAAGTTTCCCTTGCCAGATGAATTCTTGGTTAGGTTCTGCCAAAGAGAGGCCTTGGTGCAACACTAAAAGGCAGGAGGAAGGGCAAAACCTTGCCCTCCCTCGCAACGGCTCACGGCCATGCAGATGCTCCAGCAGCCACCGAACTGGGCAGGATCATCTGCTCGGGCTTGCTGCTGGCAGGCAGCAGGTTGGGGAACACCTGCTTCTCCAGACCCAGGACAGCAGCAGCTTTCTTAGCTTCTGGTCTTTGGATAACATGCATTCTCCCTCTGGCTTCTCTGACTCTTCTGACATTTTTATAACCATCTCTGTGCTAGATCCTGCCTGTCTGAAATACCTAAGAGGTTCCTAGTTTCTTAACAGAGGCCCTGGAAGAGGGGGACAGGAACAACCCACAGGCTAGAGTACAGCAGAGGTCATCTCAAAAAAAAGAGGTCAGCAGTGGTGACGCCCAGTTGAGTCAAAACATAAATACACCAGAGGGCTGTTCTGCTCCTCACCACCTGTCACCTGTGATCTGATTGCTAAAGGTCCCTGGAGCCTGGGCAGAGATGACATCACCCTGCTGTGACAACTGAGCTAAAACCAGCTGGGCGAGTGGAGGAGGAACATGGTATGAGCCACTCAACGACCAGACCTAGAAAAAAATTCGTAGGTTCCTTTTCCAAGTCATGTCCAAAAATGTCACAAAGGTCCTTGCTGTGCTAAGTGACAATCCAGGATACTCACAGTGCAGCAGTCCTCTGTGGGCAGGGAGGCAAGTGGGTGGCAACACACAGGAAGAAGCCCCCAACCCCAGCAGGGCGACCCTGCACCAGCTAGACAGATGGCCCTCCTGTCATACGCACAGTGACAGAGGGTCCTGATTCCCTCCTCCAAACTTTCCTTGGATGCTCTCAGATGATGTTGACATTTCAAGAAATTTGGAATGCTTATGGGAAAAACGGGACGAAAGGTAGAAAACTAAGTGCGTTACAGAAAATCCAGGCCATATAACTGCCACAGCTGAAACAACAGTTGGGGGTCTCCCACCCCAACCCAGGACACAAAGGGGAAGTAAGAGCTGCTGGTGGCATCAGACAGCAGAGCACAGCTCCGCGTCCCCTGGGGAGGGCCCGAGGGCTGCACATGGCCTTCTCCACACCGCTTCTCCCCAGAGGAGGCCTGTAAGAAGGGACACATGTAATGCTATGCCAAAGCAGCCCAAACCAGAATGCAATGGAACCATTTGCTTCAAATTATTCCCTTGGCAACTGATGGCCACCAACCATGCCTAATATTGGTTTATTTTGTTTGCTTTTTGTAACCGCAAAACCAAAGGGAACCTTTTTCTTTTTTCTTGAATTTTTTGAGTGACACTGGTTAATCAAATTACGTAGGTTTCAGGTGTCCAATTCTACAGCACATCATCTGCACACGGCACTGTGTGCTCCCCACGCCAAGTTTCCCTCCAGCCTCATTTACCCCCCGACAGCCTTTTCAATCACTAGTGAGTCCAAGCCTCTCACGTACAGATGAGGTTATGAACATAATTAGTGTACAAAAAGCATTTCACATTAAAAAAATCCAAGTGAGTTTATGTAGATCCTGAAACTCACACATCTGGAGGTGTGTGTGCTTAGTGATGCAAATGAGGCACTGAAGTCAAAAGGGAAAAAAACAACAACTAATTTTCAAAAGGGTATGATTAGTTATTTTTCTCTTGAAAGTCAGTGTGAGGCAGGCAGCATCATTGCCTATAGCAGAAGTTATTTAAGGTAAGCCATAAACTCATAAACAATGTTTAAATCCCAAGGGAAATGAGAAAGACCATATAAAGGTGCTACAATGACAGCTGAAAAAAATATAAGCAAGTCAGAGGAAAAATAAATTTAAACAAACGATGTGCAGTTGAATTAAAAAATTACGTTCTGGTTAAAAATAACACCAGGAAGCAGCACCTCGCCAGAATTTGCTGTGCAGCCTCCCTGCGGGGGCTGCACAGGGAGGCACCTGCGGGGAGACAGACATGAACGGGAACGCAGGCCCTGGACTCCTGCTGAAGTTGGCATCGTGCCCGCAAAAGCTCCGATACTGTCCTCTGTACTTCAAAGTGTTCCATTATGAAAAATTAAAATTCCATACAAAAACAAGCAAATTCCACGAAATATGAATCCCTGTGCCACACACAGTGCAAATTACTTAGCATAAGACTGGCATGTAAACACCACCCCTCAATGAACGTCATTTATTATTTTTTACAAAATAAAGTTAAGCCAAAATCAGATCACAAGGTATTAGGATGATGTGGCATGACTTAACTTCTAAATGGATCGATCTGGTAATGATTTTAGAAAGCCTTTTTTTTTCTTTCATTTATATATCAAGTATAACTCCTTAAGCCATATCTCATTAGATAACCACATAACTGAAAAGAAATGCAGCCTCAGAGATAACGCACTGTGTGTTACTGAACCAGCGCCCCACAGACCCCTCATACGAGTCACTAAATAACTGTGAGCTTCAACAGGGTTGTTGTAATGCCCAGGGAGGACTCAGACGACTTGAGATCTGACCCCTGATCTCCCCCAAAGCGAGGACACCCTAGCAGTCAGGCCTATAACGTGGTTACTGCCCCTGGCCACAGGGCACCAGCCTGCCCTGGACCCCTGCCCTAACAGACAATGGAATTGGGCTCTGGGACCAGATACACCACTTCAGGGACTCACACACCAAGACACAAAACGGACCCTATACTCTTCACAAGTGGGCCACCCAAGTCTGACCAATATGTCAATTTTGGTTTTGTTCAAACAGAAAATACTGAGATTCAATCAGACCACCATCACACAGGGCAGAGTAAGAGCCTGCTGTGGTGGCAGAGGTTCTGAGCTGCTGTGTGGAGGACTCGGGGGACTCAAAGCACCTCACTGAGTCACCTCTAGGGTTAGGAATCCTAGATGTCCATTTCATTTGGTATCTCTGATCCAAATACAGGCTCTCCCCCAACCCGCCCCGCAACTAAACCTGTTAAAGAAATGATTACTGAACTACCCAAAGGAGTACATAAAAGCAAAAACAGGAGGCTACACTACCGCCTGTCCTCCAAGAAGCCACTGGGATGGCCTTCTCCACGGCTGGATCACCAGGACCTAAAACAGCATTTGGCACAGAGTAGGTGCTCAAATACTGTTGAACAGGTGACTGAAGCTTCAAAGCTTTCAAGGAAAACACACTGCACACAAGGAAGCCAAAGCATTTAAGTAATGAACTACAATGTGCCGAAGGGACCCTGCTATGGTCTGAATGTTTGTGTCCCCAAAATTCATGTCAAAATCCTAACCTCCGACCGAAGTGATGGTATTAGGACGTGGGGCCTGTGGGTCATGAGGTCATGATTAGGTCATGAGGGAGGAGCCCTCAAGGATGGGATTAGTGTTCTCATGAAAGTGACCCCACATAGCTCCCTAGCTCACTCTCTACCAGGTGAGGACACAAGAAGCCCATGACCAGAAGATGACCCTCATTGAACACGCTGGTACCCTGACCTCAGACTTCCAGCCTCTAGAACCGTGAGCAGCACACTGTGTTTTTTAGAACCCCCCAGTCTACGGTATTTGAGTGCTACAGGATTTGGGGAAGGAGAGGGCAGATTGAAGTGTGAAGTGGCACCATGGGGGTCTTTCTATTGAACTTGAAGTTACCTGCTCAGCAGGTTACGTATGTGCTGTAGATGGTCACAGCAGAGCATGGAAAACAAGGGGGCATCGCAGCGATTTGTGGCATGAGCAAGCCAGGATGGCGTGTGACCAGATGGTGAGAAAGGCCTGCTAGAGCTGGTAGCCGGAAAGCCAGTGCGGGAGGTCAGGAGAAACATGCACATGCTGAACCAGGAGTTCAGGGACAGGCCCGGGGTAACGCTGGATCCAAGATGACCCCAAGGGGCTCTTGCTGTGAAAATGGGAGGGGAATAAGAAGCCAATTCCAGAAAAAAAGAGAGTTCAGGAAACAAAACTCCAGTAGGAAATTAGAATGCCTCTGCGCTCCCAGAATCAGTGACAAAGGTTTTGCTGTTTTCCTTTTGTACCCTCTACGTTAATGACCCAGTGCTAAGCCCACAGGGACACTCAAGCCCCAGCTCAGTGTAACTGTGACTCCAATGCTGGTGGGCGGGGGGAAGCGGGGATCTAGGGATGCAGCTATCTAAAGGATGGAATAGAAGGTGACAGGGACTCAACTGAGAACCAAGACAATGCCCACATTCACTAGGAAGAAGGAAAGGAATGTTTCATTTCCCTAGGCATTAACTTCACTAAGACACAGGCAGACGAGGTAGGAGGTTTAGTTCTATTCATTCCAATGGGTTGGAAGGTTCTCTTTGGGCACTAAGTAAGCAAGCTGAGTGTTTGAGCTGGGCCTTGAGAAAATTAAAATCAACAGTCTGAATCCGTGGTTCTTAAACTCAGGGCCAGAAAGGTCAAGAATTCCAAAGAGGCTCAGAGAGGCTGTTAGGAAAATACTCTTAAGAAACAGCAGCACTCGCCATTTCTTTCCTACCCCACCCGAGACTATCGGCCCCAGGTGAGCAGGACTCCGCACCCTGGAGCTGCTGGCAGTCTGGCAGATGGCACAGCTTACATGCCAGAGCTTGCACAGACTTCAGGCAAAAGAGCTGTTGTACACATCCACACTGTCTAATTTTTGGAGGGTGGTTGAGAGAAAATGGAAAATTAGGCCCTCAAACTGCCCTGGAAGGGAGAAAGTCAGGCAGAGAAAGCTTCTAGGCACAGCTGCAAGGAAAACCAGATTTGAGTGATGGTAAGCCTGAGCCTGGACACCAGAAGGATTTTCATTTCAAACAGAGAAACATAAGTTAAAAATAGTGGCAAGCAGTGTTCCAAGGTATGTGCTTTTTCTAGACAGGTTTATGAAGTCGAAGCAAGTCTCCATAGCTCCTGTTACTGACTGCATGTTTATTTTCCCCAAATCCATCTGTCGAACACCTAATCCCCAGGTGATGCCTTTGGGAGGCAAGTACAGGTCTAGCTGAGGCCGTGAGAGTGCAGCGCCCATGAAGGGACAAATGCCCTTACGAGAAGAGAAAGAGACCAGAGCCCCTTCTCTCTCTGCCTTGTGAGGACAGCACCACAAGATGACAGCTGTCTCCAGCTCAGACAGCGGGTCTTCACCAGGAACTCCATCAGCAGTATCTTGATCTTGGACTTCTCAGCCTCCAGAACTATGAGAAATAAATATCTGTCGTTTCAGCTACCCAGTCCATGGTATTTTGTTATAGCGCCTGGAGCTAAGACAGTCTCTTTTTAAGAGATATTAGCTTAAAAAATGTTCTTTCATCATAAGGAAAGAAAGAGTTTTCACCTAAGCTATATGATGGCAAAGAATGACCATGTATGTCATGTATTTCTCTTGAAATATATGTCCAAAGTAAAACTTAGTTTCATGTTTCTCACTATAAAGTCAGAGTAAAAAATGAAAAAAAGACAGAAATAGTGATATTAACATCAGGACTGTCAACACTGAAAATTGAAATGATAAGCAATCTAAAAAATTAATTAGCCCTGGCTGGTGTGGCTCTGTGGACTGAGCACCGGCCTGCAAACCAAATGGTCACCGGTTCGATTCCCAGTCAGGGCACATGCCTGGGTTGCAGGCCAGATATCCAGTTGAGGACATGTGAGAGGCAACCACATATTGATGTTTCTCTCCCTCTCTTTCTCTCTCCCTTCCCCTCTCTCTAAAAATATGTAAATAAAATTTTTTTTTAAATTTAAAAAAAAATTACTTAATGCAATATAGCTTACTTCCCCAAAATGACTTTCTTGAATATCTAAAATAATCAAAGGTTACAAATATTTTCAAAAATACTTTCCTTGACCTGTTAAAATAAAGATGTCTGAATGTAAAATAATGAAAAATAACTCAGACTATTAAATATCAACATGCTAAGCAATGTGGCTGCAACTTAATACAAGAAGCAAACTCTAAATTATGACCTCATCAGGTTATACAAATCAATGGCCTATATTTCTGGAGCACATCTATACCCTTTAAAAATGACAGATATTCTATAGCCTTCTATTCCTAAGGAAATTACGTTATATGTGATCATTTGTGATCACACACACCCCTGATAGTAAATTTCAGCACTTTTTAGTTGCAGAAAAACACTATTTTATCATTCAGAAAGATAACCTCAGAAAGTATATACCTCAAAAAGATAACAGCCAGATACAAACCATCCTCCAAAAAGATCTTTAAAATTAGAGCCACTAAGTCTGCTTCTAACTGAAGTTACACTAACAGAAAATTTCACCATACTCTTAAAGTTTAAAGAATTCTAAGGAAGTCAAGTCCAAAAGATGACATTTTTTAAAATTCTGATTCTTAGAAATTCTTTTTGCAAACATACCACACTCATATAACTCCTGAACATTCTTTCGCCATCCCCTCCTATTCTTATACTTTTTCTTTACTTATTATTGCTTTACATTATGTAATTAAACAAATGCAAGAAAATATAATGTCATGTGACAGGCACCATTCTCAATGTTTTTTACTCATGTTAATCTTCATAAAAATCCCTTTTCCAGTGAAGCATCTGAGGTGCCGAGAGGTAAGCTCACTGGCCCAACTCAAAGTTCTTGGGGGGGGGGCAGGGGGAAATCCAGACCCTCACGCTCAGGTTCCAGAATCCTGAATTTAAAAATTACGAGAAAAAGCTAAAAAGTAAACATTAAGAATACAGAAACATCATGTAAGGAAGGAAGACCAAAGACTACACGAGGGATAAAAATCCTCCCTTTTCTCAGGTTTTCCTCTTCCATCAGTTGTGTTGGCAACGGCACAGGCACACAGGCTTTGCGCAAAGCCTTGGGGGTGTGTGGACAGCTGGCCTCCTGCGGACTGCAGGTACAAGGACCTAGGGGTCTGCTCGGCCAGGTCTAATTTACTCCGTGATTCCACAAGACAAGGATGGTGCTGCAACTTCACCCACACGTCTCGTATTTTAGAAAACCTGCGTCCACAGATGCCTGTATTCTACAGTTCGGTTCTTTTGTGAGGTATTGTAAGTAGTCACAATTTTGGTGCTACATTTAAACAGTTTGCATCCCTAAACTTCTCGAGAAATGTTACTATATTTTTCCTACATTTGCTTCCTGAGAACCAAGAACTGGGGGAGTTAGCAGCACAGTGAGAGCCGTGATTCGTCAACAGAGGGTAGAGAAGAATGTAGAATAAGAATGCATCAGCTGTTTTACAGGAGTGTTCTTAAATAGAGCACAGGCAGCTGGGTAGCTCCCTGCAAGGGAGGGGATGCAGTCTAGGGCTGTCTTGATTTGGTATAATAAAAAATATGTTCGTCTCGATCCCCAGTTCCTGGCTCAGAGCTCCTAACACCCTTGGAATTTCCTGAGTGACAGGAGCAGCTTTTGTTACCCATAATTAGCCCCTTATGACCACACCCAAGTTAATGAAGTGACTTGGGGTGGGTCCTAGGATAGCTTTAAGATGGCCAAGGAAAGAGGAACCATGTGATTAGAGGGTGGAGACTTTCAGCCCTACCATTCAACTGCAGGGAAGCTGCGGAGCTGAAGATTGGGTTACAAAAACTCTGAAACTAGATTCGGGGAGCTTCAGGGCTGGTGAACCCACTCATGTGCAGGAAGGGTGGTATGCCCGGAGCGGGAACCTGGGCTCTGCACCCTCTTCTTCCCAATGCCTTGCCACCTTATGGATCTCTTCTATCCAGCTGTTCCCGACATGTATCCTTTGTAATAAACCCCTGATAGATAGTAAAGTGCTTTCCTGATTCCAGGAGTCAGTCCAGCAAATTATCAAACCTGACGGGGCGGGGCGGGG
>PVKM010026898.1:0-19089 GCA_004027735.1 Carollia perspicillata | reverse complement strand
AAAAAAAAAAAAAAAAAGAGGAGAGGCTTAGAAACCTCTGGGGCAACTTTAAGCACTCCAACATCTAAATCATAGGGCTGCTGAAGGAGAAGAGGAAGAGCAACAAATTGAAAACTTATTTGAACAAATAATGGAGGAAAACTTCCCCAATCTAGTGAAGGAAATAGAATTTCAGGAAGTCCAGGAAGCCCAAAGAGTTCCAAAGAAATTGGACCCTAGGAGCAACACACCAAGACACATCATAATTAAGTTACCCAAAATTGAAGATAAGGAGAGAACCTTAAAAACAGCAAGAGAAAAGGAGAGAATTACCTACAAAGGAGTGCCCTTAAGACTATCAGCTGAGTTCTCCAAAGAAATCTTGCAGGCAAGAAAGGGTTGGAAAGAAGGATTCGAAGTCATGAAAGGCAAGGACCTACATCCAAGATTACTCTATCCAGGAAAGCTACCATTTAGAATGGAAGAACAGATGAAGTGCTTCCCAGATGAGGTCAACTTAAAGGAGTTCATCATCACCAAGCCCTTATTATATGAAATGTTAAAGTTACTTATTTAAGAAATAGATAAAGATAAAAAACTATGAATAATAAAGTGACAACAAAATCATAACTATGAACAACAGAACCTAAAAAACAAAAGCAAAAACTAAGCAAACAACTAGAACAGGAACAGAATCACAGAAATGAAGATCACATTGAGGGTTATCAATGGGGAGGGAGGGGGAAAATGGGGGGAAATGTACAAAGAATAAGAAGCATAAATGGTAGGCACAAAACAGACAGGGGCATGCAAGAATAGTATAGGAAATAGAGAAGCCAAAGATGTACATATAAGTATGTACAACCCATGGACTTGAACTAAAGAGTGGGAGATGTTGAAGGGTGGGGGTGCATGGCAGATGGGGGATAAAGAGGAGAAAAAAATTGGGACAACTGTAATGGCATAATCAATAAAATATACTTAAAATTATGATGAATCAATATCAAGATCAAGTCAAAAAATCACCTCAATCTTACCTTGTAATGGGTTTATTTCAAGTCACCATTTATCCTCATCTTTGATATATTATAAAGTATGAGTTGTTGTTCTCTTTACCAATCTCTCTTTTTGTATGACATGTTTATTCTGAAAATAAAATTTACTCAAATTCAAGTTTAAGGGCAAATTTATAATTTGGTATATTCATATCTACTCTTTTCATGAACCTTTAAATATGAAATCAATTAAGAATGAACTCATGTACTCTGTCATGTAGATTAGACTTTTCAAAAACACACAAAAACCACATACAAGAAGAATGTTTTGGACTATTTTTATCTTTCTCACTTTCCAGTCCCATAAAATACACTGAAATCTAACCCTTATAAAACCAACAATAATCTCCAAAATTCCAAATTCACTTGAATTTAACCTCTTGACTGCATAGGATTTCTCATTACTTATTGGGCATTGTTCCTCCCTTGGCTTTCATGAAAGCACCATCTCCGTTTTCTTACTTGTTTCACCATCCCTACAATCCTTTTTTGGCACATCTTTCTCCAAGTTTTCAGCTGTTTCTCAAGGAAAAGCTTTCTTCCTCTCCCTTCCCGTTCCCTTTTATTCTCTTTCTTCTCATGTATTTTTCTTTCTCCTATTTAGCCCCCTCCTTGTATCTCCTAGAAGTGATTCAATTAAATATAAAGCTTTAGCTTTCACTTAGACCAGAGATTGAAAACTTAAGGATCATCAGAGTTTGCTAATATTTATTGAGGATTTTAGCATCTGTGTTCATCAGGGATACTGGCCTATAATTTTTTATACAATAAAAACAATAGGGGCTAACAGATAATACAAATGAGTGAGGCGGATGGATGTGTTTGTGTGCCTCTTTAATGACTAGAGGAGGAACAAAGAAGCAGCCTTTGCTTGGTAAGTGGGAAATTTGTCATGTGGTCCAGGTATCCCTGTACTTGTAGAATTAGTCTTCCAAAGCTTAGATGTTAGTTCAGAAACATGTTAACATTGTGCATGTCAAACAAAACACTTGTGCAGACCAGATTTGGTTTAAGGTGGATAATTTTTGACATTTAATCCCAACCTTCATTTTTAGAAATCTAGACCTCATTTTGTGTCTTTCTTATGTAAATCTTTATTTATCCTCTTGAAAATATGTTTCCATGTTTTGATCACTACATTTCTTCACAAACTTTTCTATCTTTATTTGTGATTTTCAAAAATGTCATCAGTATTGAGACCAACCACCCAAAGTAGAAACCTTGAAACCATCCTTGTTTTATTCTTAATCTCCCAATGTTGGCTAACACTAGATCCTTTATTTTTTTAAATAAGTTCTCTTTTGTCAATTATTATTGTGCCTATGATGTATTTACATGATTTCTACATCATTTAGATGTCTCCCTAAAATATACATATGTATTAGAGAAGTTTAAATATATTTGTATTTAAAATTTCATATATATTAAATATAAATATTTATTTTTATATATTGAAATATATATATATATATTTAAACTTCCATTGCCTCTCTATTGCCTTATGACGCTTATCAAATTTGCTTCTTAAATTTCCTGGAGATGGTGCTTTCTCAGGTTATTCATGAAAGGTTTTAGAAGTCCCAAACTAACCATGTCTGGGTTTGCTGTATTATCTATTTTCTCATTTGTAAGCAGATCAAACTATTCTTAAAATATTATTACAAACAAAAGAGGAGAATGCAAGATTCTCACTAATTTTCACAGTAAGCTATGAGACTTTAAAATGTTTTTCTGCTTGCAGTGGAATGCAGGTACAGACGGTGCTGACAGACCTGTGCATTTACAAATTCACTGTCATCTCTCTGTGTTATGATTATGGCAAAAAAATTGAAAAGTATTATTTTCAGGACAAATGTTCATGGCATACAAGACCTTAGTAATTTGGTCCAAATTCACCTTTTCTGTCCCATCTATGTCTCTTACCCTCATTCACACTGTGCTCACGTCACTGCATTTTTTGTGGTTTCCCAAACATACCAGACCTTTTGCAAAGCTCTCTCCCATATGCAGAGTAATTTTTTTTAAGTCCCAGGTCAAATGTTAGCTTTTTATAAAAGCTTCCCTGTTCTGAGGTCTTTTCACATGCATTGCCTTTTAATTAGTTACTAAATTTGTCTATTTCACTACACTGGGAATTTCTGGAAAGCAGAGATCCTCTTTTCAATTCAAAGTGCCTAGCAGAGTGCATGTTAATTATTGAAAGAATGAATGATGAATCTTATTGAATACATTAATCATTATGTGTGTGTCAAACTGAAAGTATCTCTTATGACTGTGATTGAGTGATGAGACTCATATTGGACCAGATTGTGAACTATGTCATTAGTGGCAATAGAAATTAGAAATAATTCAAGCACGCGTGTGCTGGTTGTAGCTACTAATGCCGTTCAATAACTATTATTTAAAAACCTTATATATTAATTAGGAAAAAACTTAGCTGTGTATTTGTTTTGGCTTGGAATTTGTTGGTTTGCTCCTCTAGACACCTTGTTCTCCTCTCTACCCAGTTTTCTGTGTGAGAAAAATAAACAATTTGGCCTGCCATGGGGCTCTTGTGCCGGAGGCTACTAATTTGGTCTGGCCTTTGTAGATCCCGGTAGAAGATCTGAGGGAGGGAAGAGAATGAACTCAAGTATTTATTCCCTTGACTCTCTGCATTGGTCCAGCAACTGGTCTCTTTTCGTCAGTTCTGTCAGGGTGCAGCAATCCACTATCACTACTAAGCTCACATGACTGTGCAGTACTTTGTGGTTCCCCCAGACCCCTGACTCTGTAAATAGCCTCATGTTAGAGTAGTTTGTTGAATTATCCTGATTTTCTTGTAACATCTTATTTCTTGTTGGAAATATGAGGATATAATTCTCTTCTATTCCCATAATTATTCTAAGTGGATGGCTTTTGTGTGTGATTTTTTGTTGGTACTTTATACAACTATAAGTTTTGTTCATCCTTAGGCAATTGTGTGTGTGTTTGTAATAATAACTCAAAAGGGAACAATCAAATTTTCACAAAATATACATTTATTATAGAACAATAGTTTGAAATTATGTAGATTGAACTTGAATAGTGTTAACATTTTTAGAATATTTTCAATTAAGTGGAATTATTTTTTCAAAAGCATAAGTCAAAGATGCATTAGAGTATTTCTCACAACACATAAGGTTAAAAAATATCTTGAAAAGTTGGTCCTTTAAACAAATAAAACTTAATTTTCAACTTTCTGTGGAAAACAATTAAAATCAACAGTAATGAAGATGGTAAAAATTTAAAAATATTTACATATCTTTTAAAAAGGTAAAAATTAAACATATAACCAATAGTTATATAAAGTATTACTTATTTTTAAGAAAATTAAATAAAGCATTCTCATCATAGATTCTTAGTGTATTGTTTTGATTCCTAAACAGATTATAGTTATTACTCCAAATTATTAAAATACAAATATATATTGGAATTTGCTAAAACACTGTACTCATGGTTTCTATTGTGAGGCTAACTTTAGTGAATATATTAAGATCCTATTGACATTTTATTGAATATTCTCCCTCCAGGTGACACCCCAAAAGACTTGCTTCTTCTATAATGTGCTCTATAGTGAAGAGCATTGCAGTGAAATTTTCACACATAGCTCTTTAAGAGTCAATCCTTCATATTTAAAGGAAACTTTAAAATACATTTTAATAAGGAACATACTCTGAAGTGAAAATATACCTTTAACCCCTCTCTTTTATATGAAAAGTTGTTCCTACATTTCTCATTTCTTGAACCTATCCCTTTCATTTTTTACATGTCAAGTCATTTTACAAATTGTAGTCTTTCCTCCCCACCTTTTAAAAAAACTTTCCCAAATGATTGACCACATTTCCCAATCTCAAAGTTGGTGAGTCTAGCTTGTTATTTCCCTGTTAAGTATGGCTCATATGTGGAATTGATTGAACTTTTCATGAGGCCAGGTGTGTGTTCGTGTGTGTTGTCTCTATGTGACTCTTTCACATACTGTATAATTTTTGACAGCACTGGTGCTCATGAGTTTTGAGCAACACCTCAGCTTCCTAACAGTAGCAACAGTCCTGGAAAACACTAACCCATGATCTGACATCCTGATGAATGTGATCTCGAAGTCCATCTATAAGAAGAAACACAGGTAACTGTAAATCATTTGGTACAGTCTGAGTACAAATATGACATAATACAAAACTTTAAGAACCAACATATTGAATCAGTCACAACCAGAGAAATCTCATTGGCTCCTGGCCCCAAATTCTGCCAGTCTCCTAGACCTGATGTCAATCCTTTTCTGCCTAAACCATTTTTTACCCTGCTCTCTTTGACAGTACTCTCCTCAGTTTTCTTGACTCCACTGTTCCAAATTCCATTACAGGACTGAATCAACTTGTACATATCTAGTATACCTTCATAGTCCCTCAGTTCTGAGACCATCTGACATATGGAAGAATTACTGAATACCTTAAAACATCAATCAAAAGACATTAAGCCTTATTATTGGCTCCTCTAGCCTCATGCTCTGAGCCAGAGACTTCTGAATAAAACTTGCTCTTATCCCTAGGGATCAGTTCCCAGAGCAGGGCTAATTAATAATTTAGTTTCTTTTACCCTGTCTTCTTTTGTATTCCTTTCTTGAAGTACAAAAGTGTTGCTTCTAAATGCCCACCTACTAAATAGGCCCTTATTTCTCACCTACAGACCTATTTCTGAATAGTAACTCTTTTTTCCTTCCTAAATTTCCTGGGCCATCAACCAGATTATAGTTGTTCTCAGCCTTCCTGCTGGGATCTAACACCTGCTCTTACAACCACCCTTTTGACTTTTGTCTGAATCCAAATTGAGTTTATGACATTCTTTGTGCATTGTTCATGGCTCATACTACCTCCTACACACCTTCCCCTTTCAAGTACACTTTGTAGTTAGTCTCGCAATGAATCTAACTACTGAATCCTAAACATAATGTTCACACCTGTTTTGCTCTGGTGGCTTCAGATGAAGGCCCAGCTGGCTTCATCCTTTCCACTCTATTGTTTGCCCGTTTGGAGCTCCGCATCTCACAGCCTAGTCCGGCGCACAGTATGCCACTACCTCATACGTTTTCCTTGCTCCCTCTGTCAATTCCACAGCACACTCCTGGATATTCTCGGCTTCCTGAGAAATTTATTCTGTGGCCAGCTTGCTTATCACTGCTTTGAGATTGTCTTAGATTTACCATCATTATCTACTTCAATTTCATCCTAAGTAGCAATATCTGTGAAACCACAGGTTTTATGTGCTTTGTGTTTTTTTAATGCATATTAAAAGGCGTAACTATCAAAGAATGGTCAGATGGCGGTCAATGTGATCAACTACAGATTTATTGTTACAGCTCAGATAGACTTTAGGGTAATTTCTGTATCCATTAGAGGTTGTTTCACCCTTTTTCATTTCCTTGCAGCTTCTGAGAACACTTCTGTCCCCCACATCCCTTCCACTCCCCTGTCCCTCCCTCACTACTTCTTGCCTTTCCCCTCTGAGCAAATAAGGAACATGGATCATCTTACTTTTGTTAAGAGAGCCATGTCCTTATTCTCTCCTAAAATTTCTCACAGTTAGCTCTTTTCTATTTTTCTTTTATCCAACAGAGAAGATTGGGTGGCCATCATCCTCAAATACAACTTTTTTAACATTCTTCACTTTTCGTATATTTATTGATGTATTCATCTTCTGTTAATTTTCAATCACTTCATCTTGGCCACCAGAAAAACTGGAATATTTCCTTTCTTGGCCCCTCAAGTAACAGTGGAAAATTGCATCTGTTGAAGTAGTAACCCATCCCCATCATTCTTTTGACATTGTTTCTGTAAGTGCTGGCTCTAATACGTGGCTAAGAGATGAACAGCATGTATGTTCAGGAATCTTAGGAAATGACTAGAAAAGATATAGACCCTGACCTTCAGGCATCCCAGATCTGGGAGATTTTCTGACCTTCAACCATGGGAATAGGATGACCTGAGCCAGGCTGACTAAACCAGGAACATGCACATCGGACCATTGCTTGCCTTATCGGAAAGGGCAGTGCTAGTTTGCAAGTAGAGAACTTTGCAACCTGCTCCCTTGATCTCTTTGTTCAGTCCCACTCTCCTTCCTTACAAAAACCTCTGGCTCCACTGAGATGCGGAGATGGGCTTTGAGACACGGGTTCCCCATCTTCCAGATGGCTGACGTCTGCAAATAAGCCACTTTACATCAGCACCTGCCTCTCAAGTGTTGGCTTCCATAGTGGCAGGCAGCCACACCTGCGTTGGGTTACACTCACAGCCCTTGAGCTCCTATGGAATCTCCTTTATATCCTTCACTACTGAGAGGGACTACAGTTTTCACTCACTCTCCTAATATTTTACCTCTCAGTTGCTTGCTTTTTCTTAATTATAGCCTGCACACACATGAGTGTATATACTTACTTTTTAAAAAATTATACAATGAGCATCCATGTGCCCTCCAGGTTAAGAAATAGATTATGACTGAAATGATTGAATGGGCTTCTGGCAATTGCATTTTCCATTCCATCCTAGAAGTAATTACTATCCTAAATTTTGTGATAGTAATTCTCTTTATTCTTTTATGTGTATCTATCCCTAATTCATATATTGTTTATATTAATGCAACATTTGTCACAATTATTTTCCATATCGGCAAATGCCTGTGGGGTCAGCCAGCAGAGCCTCTCCTACTCCCATGACTGAGGGCTGGTCAAACGGCCGCGGACCAGAAGGAATGTGTACTGTTTTGGAAATGGCTTGTTAACTCTCTCTTATCTCCATTTGGGAGTAGCTTCTTGTCCTGCACTGCTTCTTGACCTTTTCTTTCTGCACATACACACTGGGCAAAGTCACGAATGGGATGTGGGCCTCCTTTGTCTGGCACACCTTTAACAAGCCTCAGACTGGAGGAGGTTCGGTCTTTGTTGCACAGATCCACCACCATCAGTGTGCTCCCCTGTGAATAAAAAGCAGCATGCCCTCATCTGCCAGTCCTCTGGGTGGTTTTTTCAAAGTATCATGAGCACTTAAGAAGCTTCCCAGTTTGAAGCTCCTACATTAGAACTGATGTCATGAACTGGATATCCCAGAAAATACCCGTATAGACTAGACTGCAGGTGATAACATGCTGGGTGGGAGAGGCCAGGAGGGAATCCTGGAAATAGCTTGGCAGCGGGGAGGAACCCCAGAATGGTGCACTAGTATTCGGGGGCACCCTCAATGCTCCCGTGGGCCTTGCAAGGGACCTGCATGGGGGAAAAAGAAGCAGCAGCTGAAGCAAAGTGTGGCAGTCAGAGAGTATGCTTTTGTTAGAGAGATAAGGAGATAGGTTCTAAGGCTAGTCCTAGTCCCTTCTTGAAATTTTCCTTTGCTTTAGATTCTGTTTTTGTTTCTATTTTGGAAAGGAGAGGTGCAGGTGACATTTTAGACTAATTAGAATTGTTTCGTGAAAGGTCTAGTAGAGGGGGTAAGATCTATGAAACGTATTCATGAATTTGCCAATCTAAAGAATGCTAATTACTTATGTTTAACTTGGGGAAGAATTACATGGCTTTACTAATAAAAAGGTGTAAATTATCGCAATATGTTTTGGAGGAAATAGAATTAAAAGTAGATTGTTCTAATTTCTGGGTGAGTTGAAAGGGACTAGGAAAGTTAGAGAAGGATTGTGTTGAGGGAAGAAGCAAAAAGATAAGCAAATGAAAACATTTTGTGCTTTCTCTTCCCAAATTACTAAGTCAAATTATGTGTATAGTTTTTATTGTGTTCAGTCTTCATGTGTATGGTCTTATGTGATATGTGTTCAACTGTGTATTAGATGTGGTGTGATTGCTGCCTCTGGATGGCATAATTAGGGCATAATATTTTATTGGCCTAAAGAAAGTAAACACATATAAATTAAGCAGGATCCTGTGGTCTGGGCAAATTATTTGATGTGAAAACCAGTTTCAATTTTAATTTATGTCCTTTAAATGTATTACCATAAAAATGTGCTGTTTTCAAAAAGTTTATGTTATAATCTTTTGGTTAAATTTGTTTGACAGCCTTCCCAAAACTCAAATTTTAAGAGGCTTTAAATGAGAAATGACTTTAGGTTATTCTAATGGGCCCCTGGAAGACCTCAAGTATTTGTTCTCCTTCTTTTCTAAAAGAGAAGTTTTGAAACTAGTTAGGCTTATTTAATATGCTTAAAGTACATGGCAAGATTTGCCAAATAAAGAAATAATAAGTATGTTCTGTTTGTATACACATTTCTATTATTAAAGTAGATGTTCCAGAGATTGTTTTAGTTGTGATATACTTTCATCTGTAATTTTAGTTATCTTAAAATGTTGTTGTAGGAAAGCAAATTCCTTTGTCAATTGCATTATACTCAACTGTGAAACCATGTCATTTTAAGTCTTGTCATTTATAAACAGTACTGTTTTGCTCTAATGCATTTGCAAAAATATATTATGCCTTGGGAGGGATTCATGGAGAGAACTCGGACTTGTTTTGGATTGCACATTTTTGAGAATGGATTTTCGGATTGTACCTTTGAACTAAGTGAAGCTTGCTGGAGCTCTGTGAAATGACTGGATTTACAGAGGTGCTTGCAGATGATCAAGATAAACAGAAATTAATTATGGGACATAATAAACTGAAGCTAATGTGGCTTCTATAACTTTTTGCTGAAAATATTGCTAAGTTTTACTCATTTGTTCTTCAGATGTAAGAAAACTTTCTGTTTCTTAAAGCAATTTGGTAAAGTGTACTTTTATAAGCAATACTGAGGCATTTATGTTTTTTCTCCCTACCTGATCCTCTAGAATTTGGAAGCCCTTAGTAAGTGAGTATTGGTTTTTCTTCCCATAGCAATATGTTCATTTGCATACATTTAATAGGAATCTGATTTCTTCATAACAGGATGCATAAAGCCAGTTTCCAATTGTGATTTTATGAACTAAGTCTTTGTCTGGAACGTTATGATAAAAGAAGTCATGCCTGGACTCTGCATGCCATCAGAAAGCCATAAGGCATTGAGATTGATTTTGAAGCCACTAAAATGCTCTTGGAGAAATGGCCTGATAACTTACTGGTCACAGGTTCATGGCTGTCTTTCTAGGTAAGGATCAAAGATTACTTACCTAAAAGATGGCATGGTGAGAACCTCTAGACAGTTTAGGGACCTCAAGAATTTGAGAAATTTGCTCAAATCTGCAGGTACTGCAAGCAGAGCCTGATGGCAACTGTGTGGCTTGGCTTCCCAGCCCTGGGGGTCTAATTAAAGCTCAATCTAGGAATTCCTTGTAACATTACAACAAAGTAGATTTAAGAAAGCCTATGTGATCAATTGTTATTCCTGTTGTATTTATGCAAATAATGAGGCCAAATTGAAACTGGACTTCATACAGTAAATGAATTGGTCCTGATTTAGCTCTTTGATAAAAGCATGATTTTAGGGGAAAATTATGTTTCAATAAAACCTATTATACACAATTATGGAAAGAAGACTCAAATTCAGTGAACTGTGTATAAAATTTTATTTCTCACCTATGAATGAGACTGGATCCTGAATTTTTCCAGTTTTCTTTCAAACTAATGTTTCATTTGTCCTTGATCCTTAGATTAAGAATTATTGAGAACTACTGATGCAGTGTCAACCATACAGAATTTACCTGAGCACCTGGTATCACTAGAGACATTTAAACTACAGATAAAGAGGATCTATCAGATTGTCATTGCTTAATTTCATTATAGCCAAAGCCTTGCATTTGGAAGTCTTCCCATTTGACAATCTTGCAGACTCAGAAACTTGCTTATAGTTTGCTCTGTTCATTAACTGTTGTGTTCTTTCTGTTTTCATAGAATGTATACTACGACCCTGTTTACCTCCTTTGTCTGTCAAATTCTTGGGGGTTGTCTAGTTAGGGTCTGCAGAAACAACCCTTCCCCCAGTGGGCAGGGATGCCGTCCTTTCTGAACAACTGCTCAGGCTGCTGTGTTTGCACAGAGTTTTCGACTGTGGCCTCTGCCAGCCTGCCATGGTAGATTCACCCTGTAAACCAGACATGCTGAAACTGACTGCAGGACTGGAAGCCTTTTGACCCACTCTTCAATCAGACGTGTGAAAAGGTATTTTCCATCATGAGAAAACAGGTTAACCATACCAAGCCATGGCTTTCATATGCAATTTGGGATGGTGTAGGGTGGTGGTCAGCATTACAGGTAGAGGTGCGACAACCTGTACCCATAGGCATTGAACACAGAAATTCAACTGCAGATGAAACTGTTCAGCTCATGGGGTGGATGCCAGCAGCACTGTGCAAGAATATTATGGTAATGAATGGCTGCTGCAAACTACTGAGGACAGTCTACTAACAGGATGCAGACCCATCCTTTCCCATGGGGACACCTATGGGCCTGTGGTCAATGTGGTTGGCCTTAACTCCCATTGAATTGAACTGGGCATTGCACCTGGGGAAAACCATATAGCCCAGGGTGAGTACTGAAGACTCTTCCACGTGTCCCTCCAAGTGGGAACTCATTTGCGGCATGCTGTCAAGTTAAGCATTCTTATTGGTGGTTCTACCCTTTAGCCCTTTTTTGTACTCCCTGCAGGTAGTATTTTAACCCACGAATTGATTAAGCCCCTAGCAAATCACATTGCAATAGTCCTTAATCACACCAAGCACACTATAGCTCTTATTTCTGATGAAGTCACCCAAATGAGGAAAGTTTTTCTACAGAATAGAATAGCATTATACCTCATCACTGCTGCCCAGGTGGGCACCTGTACCACTCTGCACAGGGAGTGTTTATATATTCCTGATAATGCCAACAATGTATCCTAAACATTAACTGCAGTAGGAGCTAAAACAATCATACATCGGCCATAGCATCTGACCCGTTTAAGACTTGGTGGAACTGTTTAGGTTCTTGGTGGCATTCTCTCCTCCTGGATCTCTTTGGTTTTTGTGTTGGTGCATTTAGCCTTAGGGCATAGCCTTTACCATGTCTGTGGTATATGGATGAAATGCGTCAACATGCTCACCACATGGGTCCCTCATTGGAAGAATTAACATGTACGATGTGAAGTGTAAGAGCAATGCTGGGGTGGAATGTGAGCTAAATGGACATGGTTCTTCCCCCTTCCATGACTGAGGGCTGCAGAGGGTGCCTGCTTGAAGGAATGTGTATTGTTTTGCAAATGATTGTGTAACTCCCTTCTTATCTCCTTTTAGGAACAGCATCTTGTCCTGTGACTACTCCTTGACTTTTTCTTTCTGCACGTACACACTGGGGTAATGTAGTTTAGAGTTACACATAGGACACATGCCTCCTTTGTTCGGGACCCTTTATAATGAGCCTGAGACTGGAGGAGGTGCAGTCTCTCTTGCACAGACTTGCCACCATCAGTGCACTCCTGTGTAATGTGAGTAATAAGCGGTGTGTCCACATCTGCTAGTCCACTGGGTGGGTGTTTTTTTTTTTTGGAATATCACAAACACTTAAGCAGCTCTGCAATTTGGAATTCCTGCATTATAGTACCCTTCTGGTGGTTTCAGAGCCCCTGAGCTTACATCTGCCATAGAACTTACTGCATTTACTTTTTGCTAATTCCCTGGACTATGAGCTCTGTACATTTTATTTCTTTATTCTCAGAACTTAATCAGTACCCAGAATATAGTAAGCATTCAACAAATATGAGTTAAATAAATTAATAAAAGAAGAAATTGGGGGCACAACCTCATTGTAGGTTCAGAGTTCCTATATTTTTATATTTAACATTTAAGTAGATGAATACATTTTTAGTGGAAAATTTTCAATCACAAGGATTATAACAAAAAGCATGTTCTAGTTAAGTTGCTCTTATAATCCCACTTCTGTCACTAATTGACTGCCACATTGGGCCATTACTTAACCTCTTGGTCTTCTGTTACCTAATCTATAAAATGAGGTTGGAATAAATGATCTCCACGGTCTTTTCCAGCTGTGAAATTCTGTGATTGTCATCAATGATTGTATAAATAAAAATTAAATTAACAAGAACTTTTAATTCTAAGCATTATCATTAAATTGAGATTTTACTTTTTCAAAGAGCAATTATTTCACATACACAGCAGGAAAAGAAAATGTTCACATATCTTCCTTTCTAACCACAATTCAACTTCATCAACACAACCCTTTTTATATAACACGAATAGTGTTTTTCCCAGTCAAATATGGCATCTTCTCTTTCTGTGTAGTGTTAAAGGGAGATCCCTTTTTTATTTAATTGGTGAACTCACTTCTTAGCTTGGAATAGATGTGTCACTTAGCTTAGAATAGGTGTATACTAGTCCAATGAAATATACTAGGCTCACCCCAAAAATCTATTTAGGCACTCTAGACTGTAGTTGTTAGGGGACCAGCTTGGGAGAATTTCTTAAGTCTTCAGCCACTGACCTTGGCCTTTCATGTGTTCCTGAACTTTTCCAAACCTGTTTCCACCTGCTAACCTATGTTCATCATTCTTTATCCTTTGGTCTTTTCTCCCCACTGCTCTCTGTCTTTTCTCTTATTCCTAAATTTCATGGAGAGATTTCTGGGTAATATACCCTGCCTAATTGTCCACAAAAGACTCCTTTCCATAAATCTATCCCTGGAGGGAAACTCTTCATCCACTGTGTTACTGCTACAAGGTCAGAATCTGGGTACATAATAATGTAATCACAGTTAATGAAAATAACTTAAGTATAAAAAGTAATACATGGTCATTATAAATTTCTAAGCAGTTTTTTATGGTATATAGTAAATGTTATATATACAAAGTATATAGTTTGATAAGTTGTAAATACATCAACGGGATCAATATCATGAAAGTAACTTTAACCCTTTTTAATTCCTGTTTTCTACCCTCCCCATACTCTTCTCACCCTTTCCTTTCTGGGCCTCAAGTGCCACTCATTTGCTTTCTGATACTATTTATTACCTTGTGTTTTCTAGATCTTAATTGATGTTTTCCACTAGTTGACCATTTGTGTGAGCTGGTTGGCTGATTTTGCTTTCCTATTGTTTCCCATGCTTCCTTCAGCACATATTCCTTTATGTAAATTAATTCCTTCATGTAAATTTCCCCAAAGTTGTTTGATTTCTGCTTTTATATTTATGAATGTTATAATTATCTTTTCAAATTAAGATCTCTTTAGAGTGTTGATTAAAATTGTATTACAACTTAAAAGTAGTTTGAAAGAATTTCAAATGTGTGTCTTTTGTAACCTTATCCCAAAATAGTGTATGAATTTTCACTTATTAAAATATTATTTATGGCTCTCAGGAAGTTTGTAGTTTATTTCATATGGATCTCAAATATTTCTCATTCATTTTCTTACTAAGTACCTCATGTTTAATACTAGTATATATGTTTTAAAATTATAATTTAATTATTTAATACTAGTATACAGGAGTAATGTCATTTTGTTTATTTTTTGTGTGTACACTTCATTGATTTTTCTTTGAATTTTAGTAGTGTTTCTCTAGATCCTTTTGATTTTCCTTGTTATAAAATCATATTATTCATAATAATCATAATTTTATTTCTTTCTTCATATTTTTACTTTTATTCTTTAACTTTTATTTTTGGTTATATTGTATTGGTTAGAATCTCCAAGGACATTAAAAAATATAACAGTTTTCTCCCTGATTTTATTAGTGTTTTATATTTAGCATAAAGTTAGTCATGTTTTAGCTTCTTTTATTTTAAAGTTTAAAGCCAGTAGTAAGGTTTGCTCAAAATTTTCTCAATTCTTCCTCATTTAATCGGATAGTCATTCTCTCAATGTTATGTAAGGATAATAATAATAACTATAGCATTTCAAAATGTTAAATATTTGCCAGTTTACTGTTACCTTTGGAAATTGATTTCTGATTTTTAATTAAAACTATAAGATGGTCAGAGAAATCAATTGATGGAAACATTCAATGAACCCACATTTGTTGAACTGTTTTAAGCAGAGTTATGAGTACCTACTCTGCCCTACAACCCTTTTCATTTATTTTTTATTATTTTATTTATTTATTTTTATTTATTTTTTCCAACCCTTTCTAACAGATGTTTGAGAATGATAAAAAACAAGTCTTGAGCTTTGAATATGTCATCTTTGTCAAGTCACTTTACCTTTATGCATCAGTAGGTCATAGAATATTACATGTCTACTTAAAGTGTGTGTTTGGGGGGATGCTTGGCTGGCAGTCAAGACCTTTGTGCATTTGAGCAAATTACTTCCTTTTCCCAGTTTTTTTTACCTCATTGATTTATAAAGGGCTTAAGATAGCTTATCCCTTCTCTTTTTATCACTCAAACATCCTATACCTTTACAACAATCTTTGTTACCAATAAAGTATACATATGTAAAAAAATATATCTATATGTGATACAAACTCAAGAGTCAATGTCATATAGTAGGAATATTGGAGATTTTGGCTCAGACTATTCTATATCAAAATCGTGCTACTTTACTGTCTATGAGACATTAGGTAAATTATTTAAACTCCACAAGCTTGAGTTTCATTGCTGTCAATAAGAAATACTAAAATACATATGTGTTATGATTGTGATAAGAACTGCATAACAAAGAGTCTTGTAAGATGGGGGTCTCTATCTGCTAGAATACCAACAGGAAGCAGATGACACACACAATTCTAGAATAATATATTTATAGAGATACTAATGATAAAGGTGTAGGTACATGGTAACTACAAAGGATATTGCAATAATGTGGGGCATGGTAGCCCCAAATAGTAATAGATTATAATTACATGTAGGCCCAGGGGGAATAGGGGAGGAAGCACTTTTGGGAGCCTTGAGAGCCATAGATATTTAATCTTGGCCTTGAGAGAAGCAGTGATCATGGGCAAGGGACACAGTCAGCCTAAGGCAGAAATAAACTTCAATCAGAAAGATATAAGTTTGTTTAACTGACTAATCAAATCTGGGTTCTAGAATTTTAGGACCTGTGTTTTCTAGGTATCTTCATATAAACCTATCCAGAGGAGTCTTTTCATATTGAACTTAAAGAAGGTACCAAATTCATTTTTCCAGACTAAGTAAATCCATAAACCAAAGGAAAGTTTTATACAATACACAGTATAGTCAGGTAAGCTCCATAATAGGCATGAGAGGTTCTAATATTTCCAAATTCTCCTCACATAAGACTTGTAATATTTATTTAACAATGTGATATGTTCCAATCTGGGTTCTGATCTTTCTGTATGAAGTTTCTCGTGCCCAAATCTGCCTGATCTAGCAACAGGCTCCTTAATACAAGATTCTCAGGCTTTTCCTGTTTTTCTTCCTCTATGTGTAATCTTTAAGCACTGGATCTTTATCAATTGATTTCTACAACAAGCTGTGCTGCACTTCAATATGTTCTGGAAACTGCTGTCTGAGAGTAGTTTCCCGCTAGCTACTCTTTGCTCTTCTATTTTGAGAGCCCTATCTACTGGCAGATGCTTTCTCTTTGTAGAATGAGTATTCCGTTCTTTACTTTGTTGATGACATAGGGTTTGTTTGTAGGAGTCACTTCCTGCTTAGAATGGGAACTGAACCTGCTGTTGCAGGGAAACATGGATGTCATGATAGTTCTGTGGGTAGCAATAGCCCAAGGCACTGTTCTTTAATTACTTCATGGCCTACTTGTCAGGAAATTAACAGGGGTAGATGGTATGCTGACAAGAATGCTGTAATAAGAATTTCAAACCTGGTCTGAATAGTTGTCCATTTCTAGCCATGCCATTTGAAAACAATTATTAAATTTTTGATCCTCATATTTCTATTTTCTCATTTGTAGAAATGAAATAATACACTGCTATACTTAACTCACTAATTGTTATGAGGCTCAAATGAAATAATGTATGTGATGTGATTTACAAGCTATAAAGTGGAAAGGATTATTACTATCTGGAAAAATGAATATTCTTGAGGCTTTGGAAACTGCACAGTATGTTATGTAAATTAGTATTGACTTTGGGTTCATAGTTTCCCACCTGACTAGCCAAACGAAAAAAGACATTTATTTTTCATGAAAATATCAAGGGATATTAACCAATTTTCCTTCAGTATATTTACTATAATTCTAAGAATTAATAGGTATACTTAGAGTAGTCACAGATACAAGACTGCACAAATCAAATCGTAATCATGTTTATTTTACACTGGTAAAGTTTCCAAGAGTAAAGTGTACCTTACTTGAATAGCTATTTGTGACTTACGTCAATAGTTATAAAACTTCAAAATTATCATATTGACTTGAAGAAAAAAATTGCTCGACCTTCATTAAAGGCAATGACTATTATGAATCAGCCTCTTGCATGGTTCTTTAGATCTTTAAATGTTTATGTGAGTTAAACTATTATTAGGGGATGTTATTTTGCTTAGATTTCTTCTTTGATAAACCAAATCATAATAATTACATTATCATTGCTTAATTATATATCTTTATTATTAGTAATTAGATTTGTACTATTTTTCAATATACAGCAAAAAGAATTTGAGAAAGGAAAGATATGAAGTCAATACTTTAAAATACAAACATTTCTTTGATGTATAAAGGACATGTGGGCAAAGCCAAAGGAAAGGGGAGAAGGATTGAGGGTGGGAGGTGGAGATGGCTGGGGCATGGGGGGAGTGGTGGAGGAAAAATGGAGACAACTGTACTTTGACAACAATAAAATAAAAAATAATAAAATAAAATAAAATGCAAACATTTCTTCCTTTGATTTAGCTTTTTCAAAAGATTTTATTTGTTTACTTTTGGAGAGAGGGGATGGGAAGGAGAAAGAGAGGGAGAGAAACCTCAATGTGTGTTTGCCTCTTGCATGCCCCTTACCAGGGACTTGGCCTGCAACCCAGATATATGCCCTGACTAGGAACTGAACCTGTGACCCTTTGGTTCACAGTCCGGTGTTCAATCCACTGAGCCACATTAACCAGGGCTGATTTGGAATTTCAAAGTAATTATATCACTTCATTTTCTCTATTTCAATATATTTTTTAAATATTTGTAAACATTGAGTATTATCCACAATATTCATTTTTTTTGGTGTTTTATTTTTGCCATCTGCTACTTTGAAGTATTTAATGGCATTCATTGAGTGGTTATTATGTGTCTGGCAGTTGACACCAGGTGGGGTAGGAAGTCATAAAAGGTGATTTCTCTTATGGAGATTACCTTCCAAGAGAGAAAGACATACCCAAATAATTGAACAAGAAACTTCCATATGGTGATAAGTACTATAATAATCAAACTGGAATGCGGGCTCAGAAATGACGGGGGTAGAGATGGGAGGGAGAGCTGCTTTAAATGGGATGGCCAAGGAAGATATCTTTCGGGAGGTAATATTTGAACTTGAGCTGGACCCAAATTATTAGAAAGGACCAGAAGTTTTTCAAACCAGGGCAAGAACATTGTAAATAGAATATGAAAAAGCCCTGATAAGAGAATGAGCTTAGCAAAGAAAGTCTGTTTGGTTGGAGTGTGGTGAATGGTTAGATAGGTAGGCAGAAGTCAAATCAAATAATATGATTTAGGCTAAGACAGCGAGTTTAGATTTTATTCTAATCACAATGAAAAGCTATTAGAGAGATTTAAACGGAAGAGTGACATTATTTTATTTACATTTCTGAAGTTTGCCCTAACTAGCATATGGAAATGGGTCATATGAAAGTCAATGATGGAAACTGAGGAACAGGTTAGGAGGCTGTTACACTATTTCAGGTGAGACAGGATGGTAGTGAATAAGGTGGTCAGTGTTCAGTGGAAATGGTCAGATTTGGGGTACATGTGAGAAATATAGCCATTTTTTTGCCCTTTGGCATTGAAATGCAAAGCTGGAGAACATGCAAGCATGCAAGAAAACTTGAAAATGTGCAATCAACTGGTTTGTGGAATCATGTTTCCCTTTCATATTTTTGGTGTGTGATCATTTGGGTACCATTGACAGTGAGTGAGGAAATCTAAAAGAAGCAGCAGTTTGAGAGGAGAGCAGACTTGGAGCTGAGGTTGAAT
>PVKM010026897.1:0-19076 GCA_004027735.1 Carollia perspicillata | reverse complement strand
GCCAACCCTAAGTGTGGACAGGGGTGGACCCCGGCTGGCCCTGCATGCTCCCGACAGGAAGGACGTCAGTGGGGGAGGTGACGGCAAGGAGCCAATGAGAGGCAGTCTAGCTGGCTGAGCGGGATGGGAGACTGCTGTTTTGAATCGCGAGTTGGTGTCGTATTGGTCCTACACTTGGTGGCTTTGCTTATTTTAATCAAACTGTACTACTTAAGCTCAACCGGTGAGCAGACACCACCAAACAGGCTCGGCGTTTCAAAAAGTGACTGGAGTTTGTGGTAAATCTGTATGTGAAAGTTCAAGTTTATCAGAAGTGCAAAATCACCATTTCAGGCAAATCAAGATGTGAAATCTGGGTCCCCCAACTCCAGAATGCCCTAGTCAGCCTCCAAAGACAACTGGCCTGTGGCAGGCGAGGAGGGGGGTCTCAGTGCCGGAAGCAGCCAGGGAGCAAGCGAGCCCCACGGCACCGGGGCCCGTCGCCCTGTCTGAAGCCCAACCCCGAGCACCGCAGACTCACCGCCTCTGCGTTTGCTAGTCCGATTTACCGACGGGCCAGCCTTCCCTAATTCCCCGCCCAGAGGACTCCCCGCCACAGCACCCTCGATTCCAAAAACCAGAGCTGCTCACGCGCAGCTCGAGGGGTGGGAAGAGGGTGACTTACTTGAGGGGGTACATCCTCAGGGCGACGCCCATTCCAGGGCAGTAGGAAAGGAAAGCAGCCAGGGCCGTCTCCTCGAAGAGGCCAAATATCAAGATCTTGTTCCTAAGATGAAGGGGGAGAGAAGGCTTAGAACCTAGGAAACGACATCTGGTTTCCCACTTCGCCCCCCAAACGACGTTTCCAGAACTTTCCCACGTGCTGGGTGCTGGGCTTTTGGCAGAGGGTGTGGGCAGGAACCAGAGCCCTGGACTGCCCGCCACTCACTTCATGCCCTGCTGGAAGACCGAGTTCCGCCTGGTCTTGCAGATGACCAGGTCGGCCCACTGCACCACCACGATGCTGACGAAGAAGGCTGTGTGGCAGGTGAACTCCACGATCTTCCTCTGCTCGTAGGTCTGAAACGCAAAGGCAGGCAGCTGAGCCTGGCGCTTCGCCCCCGCGCCCGAAGGCTGAGTGGCCAGCGGCCACGGGCGGAGACTGGAGGAACCAGTCAGAACCTCACTCACCCACTGCTGCCCGTAGCTGTCCTCCACGTCGTTGATCCAGCGGTCATCCCAGTCCACTCGGATGCCCAGCAGGTGGATCGGGAGGAAGCCATTCTCAGCCAGGATCACAAAGTAAGTGAAGAACCCCCCGAGGGCCTGGATCATACCTGCGAGGTTGGGACGACGGCAACTCAGCGCGAGCGCCTGGTGTGAGACGCCCCGCACTCCGCCCGCCCGCTGCAGCGGGCCCGGGAGGGCGGTCTTTGTCACTGGTTCGCGAAGGCTCGGGGTGCTGCCTGCTGTGACCAGTGGGATGGAGGACCCCAGGCACACTCCTCGCCCAATGCCCCCTCCACTCTGAGTCACCTTTTTAGAGCTTAAAGGGGTAAGACACCTGGGCCCTATTCTTCAAAACCCTGGGCTACCACCTGATCCTCATTCCGGGCATGGCCCTTGAGGAGAAAAACCACTTCCCTACTCTTCAATCTCTTAAAAACTGACTTCTCCCACCTCTCAAAAGCTGCAGCCTCTGGCAGCCACTGGGCGGTAACGAAGGCGGTGCGCCCTTCTCCCCGGCACCCAGACTGGCCTCACCCCTAAGTTCCTCAGACAAAATTTCACCCCACGCTCCGGACCTAGATGTCCTTCTGCTCAAAATTAGGTCTTCCTGGCAGAGCCAGGATGGGCTACCAGCCAAGACGCTGTTGTCAGCAACTGTTACATGAATCCGAGCCACATCTCCCTAACCCACTGATCTGTCCCGTTCCCCCCACGGGGTCACAGCGAGGCAGCCCATGAATCCACAACAGGGGGTTCAGGGGGGGCTTCGCCGGGTGCCCCCACAGGGACTAGCCAGAGGATCCAGACCCAAGGGCTTTTCACTGCCCACTACCTAGAGCTCCCATTAGCCGCTCAGGCTCCCCTGGTGGGCAGAGACCAAGCACCAGGGATGGACTGCAGGGTCACCGCTGGGTGGTGACCTTCCAGACAAACCTTTAAACCCACATAATTTCCCCAAGCCTATCTCTATTCAAGCTAGTGGCGGACACTGTGTATCCCCACCACACAGTGAAACGGCCTGTGAGCAGCAGCCTCGCTCTCAGGCAGAGCTCAGTCTGGACTGCAGTCCAGTGACTGGGCGGCCAGCTCCGGTTTCTTCTCGAGTAGAGGAGAACTGCAAGACGCCCCCGGTCTCGCCCTATGTCATGGCTGACCCCAGAGCTGGTCTCAGGTGCCTGAGGTGGCGCCCCCACCACAGATACCGCCAACTCGCTGGCTCCCTGCTCGGTGCTGTGCGCCGCTCACCGATCTGCCCGTAGGCCATGCTGATCAGCCGCTCGTTCACCAGCTTGTCTGTTTTGGGGTTTCTGGGCTGTCTCTTCATGATGTCGCTCTCAGCCTGCTCATAAGCCAGGGAGATGGCAGGGACCTGGGGAGGAAGGGATTTAAAATGTCCAAAACCCGGGATGCCGACACTGTGACCTTTTGTTATAATAAAATCCTTGCCTTCCCTTTAAAAACCTGTTCTTCACACCATGAGCTGTGACAGCCCCTCACCCCATCCACCAAAACACAGCAAAATTGGATCCCTGTCTGGGTGGTAGGAGCTGACAGTCGCCCTGAGAACGACACTGGCTCTCTGACACTGGGTACCGCTCCCGAGAACCTCTCTTCCTAACGGTGGTCACGTGGACCCTGGGGGCACAGCACTGAGTGCTGATGTCGCCCTGAACACTGGGCTGTTAGGACGCCGTGACACTCACCATGTCCGTGCCCAAGTCAATGCAGAGGATGGTGACGGTCCCCAGTGGTAGTGGAATGTTTGCAATAATAAATATCAGGAAGGGGGTAATCTCTGGAATGTTACTGGTTAGGGTGTAGGCAATGGATTTCTTCAAGTTATCGAAGATCAGACGACCTAAGAAAGCAGGACGTTCCACCGCTGAGCTTCGGGAGGGAGACCGAACACCGCGCCCGCCACCGCACACTGCGCAGGGGTGGACGCGGGTGGGCGGCAGCAGGGGAGTTTCTGCTGAACACCTCAAACACGCCCTCACCTTCCTCCACTCCAGTCACAATGGAGGCAAAGTTGTCGTCTAAGAGAATCATGTCGGCAGCTTGCTTCGACACGTCCGAGCCAGCGATCCCCATGGCAACCCCAATGTCCGCCTTCTTCAAAGCTGGGGAGTCATTTACCCCGTCGCCAGTCACAGCCACGATAGCGCCCTGCCAGAGAGAGAAGGGGCGCAGGTCAGCGACCACGGGGTCCCGAGACGAGTCAGCGAGCTGCGTGTCCCCGCCTGCCTCTCCTCCTCAGACACCGTCCCTTTCCTGGAGCCGCCTGGGCCGAGAAGCTGCTGCAGAACCACAGACCCGAGTCATGGCAGCTACAGCGGTCAACAACGGCTACTCAGTCTCGGTCTGGGTGAACGGCATTCTGGAAACTGCCTTCCTTTGTGCCCCTGCCTGCCCTGTCACCAGGTGGACTCAGTCCGAAGAGACTCGGACTCAGGGCGCAGTGAGGTGTGTGTCTCCTACACCGTCATCGAGGCCCCTCTCCCTGTGCCCGGTGCCTCTCGCTGGCACGCGCGTGCGAGTCTGGGAAGAGCCCGGCTGTTCCCACCACTGCTGCTTTGCCCTCTGCTTTGACGGGAGCTGCCAATCACTGAGGCCAGCGGCCCAGAGGGCCCGGCCCGGCCGCACACTGACCTGCCTCTGGCAGCCTTCCACGATGATGAGCTTCTGCTGAGGAGAGGTCCTGGCAAACACGATCTCCGTGTGGTACTTCAGGATGTCGTCCAGCTGCTCGGAGGTCATGTCCTTCAGGTCAGTTCCATGGATCACGCAGGCCTTGGCATCTCTAGGATCAGGACCGGGGGCACAAAGGTCACCCACCACTTCACCGGTGCGACACTTCTCCCCAAGTAGGGATGCTGCTACGCGGCGCAGAATGTTTCGTAAACAACGCAGAGCCGGGGGGGGGGGGGCGGTTTGCCCCATCAGCTGGGAGCTAGTATCTGCACAGCCCTTCGTGGGCCATGAAGCATCCCCGTGTATGTTGTTGTCTCACTCGGGACGCCCCACCACCTGTGGGGCAGCCCCGCCCGGCATCTCGCTTTCCTGTGCTTATGAAACACAGGATGACCAAGCTTTCGACAGGAGCAGAGCTGATGGAAGACGAAGCCCTTCCCCAACCCCTAAACCTGAACAAAACATGAAAACCAAATTTGTTCCATGTCTGTTTTAATTTACTGCCAGAATTTTCCTTTCCTGTCCTAAAAAGTAGCGGGGCCACTGTGCCTTCCCCATTTTATTTATTCAGTGGGGACCTGGAGACAACAAGGTACTCGGTAGTGTGCCCGGTGGTTAACGGCAAATCAGACGCCGGACTGCTGTGAGCAGGGCCCAACTAAGCCTCAGCTGCCTTGCCCTGCAAAGTGGGGCTGACACCTACCTTAGAGGCCACAGTATCAAGTGCTTAGAACAGTGAGCACCACCTAAGTGCTGGCTACCATGACTCGCTAAGGTTGCTTTTTGGGACTGCAGGGGCATTCCCTACTCAGAGCAGACGCTACAGAACCGGGCTGACGATCTTCCACCGCTCACCATTTACACATCCAAGGCCGACGGCGGCTCTGAGCTTCCTGCCTTACCTGGGGTTCACCTGGTTTACTGGGATGTTGAGGCGGGCAGCGATGTCCTCCACGGTCTCGTTGCCCTCTGAGATGATGCCCACACCTTTGGCAATGGCTTTGGCTGTGATTGGATGGTCTCCGGTGACCATGATGACCTGCAACGAGGAACAAGACAGTTTACTGAACGAGGCTGCTAAGCCGCTATCTTTGAAGGATCTGTAAGTAGGAAAACAGTACTGTTAAAGGCGATTCAGCCGGGAAAATCCAAAGAAAAGGAATGCAGACATAAACACGTGTTCACAGGAAGAAAATATGAAGCCAGAACCCAGGTTTGATCTTGGCACACGATCACGTAGGAGGCACAACAGTTTTCCCTTCACACAGTCCTATAAAATTACTCAAGTGCACCAGAGCAGCGGAAAAGGACAAAACTCTGATGCTGGTGGGACTGCAGGGGGACGCGGCCACACGGGCCTGGTCAGCATCCTCGGAAGCACCCAATTTGGGGGGAGAGCGGCGTGCAGGTAGGATTCCAAGCCATTCCTACTCTCTCGGACCCGATGAGTACACGTAGCATACATTCAGTGGTGGGGGAGTAATTTTTAGAGCTTTTCAGGGCGGTGTGATTCACGAGAACGGAAAAGAAGCAAGTCAAACGCCCGACATCAAGGCAGGCGAAAGGAGCCACCCGGCACTAGGCTGCCCAAACAGGACTCCGCAGCTTAGAAGGAAAAAAACCTCAGAAGATATGCCATTTTCCGTACGAAGCATACTCAGGATGTAAGCATTTCAAAGTTTGCATTTTTTTTTTTCTGGGGGAAACACAAGTCTTGGAGACCGAAGACTCCGGGTGAGAGAAACAGCTGGCCAGGTCGCTCCCAAGGCGCAGCCTCTCTAAACAGGGTGCCCCCAGGCACGAAGGGGGTGACGGTGACGCCGGGGAGACAGGCTGGGTCTACCTTAATCCCGGCGCTGCGGCATTTGCCCACGGCGTCAGGGACAGCCGCCCTCGGAGGGTCAATCATGGAGATGAGCCCGACGAAGCACAGGTTCTCCACGGGGAAGTTCACGTCGTCCGTGTCGAACTGGAACCCTTCGGGGAACTGGTCGTCCGGCAGGAAGAGGTGGCAGAAGCCTGCAGGGGGCGGCAGACAGCCCGTGAGGCCTCGGGACGAGCTGTGGCAGGACAGCGGCCCGCCGCCCACGCTGCCTACCTTTTGCCGAATATTTGGTTTTGGTATTTTTAATGGTCTCGAAGGCTTTGTTTAACACACACAAACAATATAGAGTCGTTGAAAGAAAACAACTTGCAAAAAGGCAGACCAGCACCAAGCCTCAAAGGAAGAGGAACTCAGTGTGGAGAGGACGATGCACGAATTCTGAGTGCCGGGATCTGGGGCTTCGGACCCGCCCACTCTGTTCTTAGACTTGGCAAACTTCCTAATTATTTGTCTCAGCTTCCTTCCTCTGGAAAACTGAGGCCACGTCTCTGCTCACTATTCACGTACAGAGAACAAACTACTGAGCTCCAGTGCAAGCCACGGCGACGGCCGCCTAGAGGATGAACGCAGAGCAGCCACGTTCTGCCTGAGGGGTCTGGTCGTGGCACTGAAGACATTCCTTGCCTTTCAAGGTTGTCTGATGGTCACAACGTGCTTTCACGTGCTCTACAGTGCCGAGTGGGGTCGTGGGAGACAGGCTGCATCTACTTTGGGGTGGTGGATGGAGGTGGAGAAACATGAAGTACTCAAGAGTACAGCGTGACCTTCCAGCTGGACAGAGGCACCCAGACAGCTCCCGTGCAGAGGCAGCAGGTGTGAGCCAGCGTACGGGGACCCGGCAGGCAGGCCGAACTCGTCTCAGCTAAGCTACCTGTTGCCCTATGGCATCCTCCCAACCACACCACCCGTAAAAGCACCCGTACTCCGAGGCGGCTGACAGTGCGTCCCAGGCCAACGGCTGACTGTTTGTCTGATTTACGAGCCCACGGCCCGGGATCCCATGGAAATGCACAGCCGTTCTGTGGCCCTCGGGAAATGGCTTATTCTAAATGCCCTAGGAATTAATTTTAATTTCACTAAGTTTCCAGACCGTGGACAGAACAAAAAGGTTAGATGAATAATAAAACTCTCCTCCCACCTCCCACCCTCCCGAGGTTTTTTTGGCAAAGGGAATGGACCAGCGTGTGACAAAGGTCTGAGTGTGAGTCGGGGCGGGCCAGCGGGAGTCTGCTGCCCGCGGTCCAGTACACCAGCCATTTCTCGGGCACTTGCTGTTCGCACAACAGCAGGGGCAAGTGAAGAAGTGGGAGGGCTGCTCCAGAGGCGCACAGGGAGGCTCACACGCCCCCGAGCTCACACGGCGACTCGCTTTGTCCCCAGGGCCCCACGTACCGAGCACGCGCTCCCCCAGGCCGCCCAGCTCCAGGTAGGCGTTCTGGAAGGCGTCCTTCATCTCCTCGTCCAGCGGCTGCTCCTTGCCGTGGAGCAGGATGGAGCTGCAGCGGTCCAGGATCCTCTCCGGGGCGCCTTTCATCACCAGCAGGTGTCGGGGCTCCGATGTGTTGGGGTTCTTATGGATGGACAGCTGGAAAGGACCATCGGATGTAAGTGGGCGCGGCGGTCGGTGGAGGAACACACAGCCTCCGCACCCGTGAGAATTTGTTACGGACAAGACCAAGACGCCTCACGTCTGAACTGGGAAGTGCCTCAGACCTGGTCACATACTGTGAATTCTACAGAAAAACCCAGCACGGTGGCGTACTACATTCGTACGTGCCCGACACGTGCTCCTACCCAGAACTTTCTGGAAGAAGATGTTTCAAAGGAGACTTCACTTATCCTGCTGATACTCAAGTAAATTAGGATTTTCTACAGGTAGTCTAGGGTGAAACTCAAAGTTAAAGCTTTCATTAAAACTCCGAACAGCTCCTTTTTAGAAAGCATTTATGCCTGTGAAATTCCGGAAGGGAGACTGGTGCCTCCGCTGGTGCTCCTCCTTCCTTCCCCTCGCCCCTCGCCCCCCAGCCCCCCGCCCTTCGGACCTGGTACTTGTTGGTGGAGTTGAAGGGGATCTCGACGATCTTGGCGTATCTCTCCCTCATCTCCTTCACGGAGCCGCAGCACAGCTCGATGCACTTCAGGAGCGCCGACTCGGAGGCATCGCCCGCCACGGCCCGCTGTGAACGGGGGTGACATCTGTCAGCTCCCCCCACAGCGCCGCACCGAGCCAGCGCTGCAAGTTGGGAGGAAGGACCGGGAGCGCACTCCGCTCTCCTCAGAGGTCAGGACAGGAGCAGCCGCGCTGCTGTTGCTGGGGCTGTCTGTTGCTGGGACTGACGGGACCCCACCCCCTTCAGCTGCCAACCCCCAACCCCCCTCTCCCTCCTCCGCCCCACATCGGCCTCAGGGCGAAGAAGGGCATCGGAAGGCTGCCCTTGGGAGAAGCGAAACGCACCCTTCCAACCTACTTTAGCCTATTTTTTGCCTTCCCCTTGTAAAAAGTCTCAAAGCCAACACTCTTCCCAGACACACATTTCTGGTTATGAATCTGAAAATACCTAGTGGGAAAGTAAACATTTACAGCGCTCTTCATCACCCCACAATTTACCAGAAAACGCCTCAGGCTCTCAGCATTGGGAACAGACTCTCTGCGCCAAGGGCAGAGCCGAGGACTTTATATTCTAAACACAATCGTGGAAACATCTGGGCCTGGAGGACGCGAATGGTAAGGCATTACCAGCTGCAACCGACTTCCCGTCAGCCAGCACTGCAGTTAAAATCCACGCTTCAGGTCACACACACTTACAATGCCATTAACATGGTCCCAAACCCTGAAATACCCAGAACACGTCTCAAGATACCTTTCTGGGGCTCTGACACCAGGAAAGATTTGATGCTCATGAGGCCCTGTGCTCACAGGGCACAGGGCCAGAGAACCACCTCTGGGAGGCAGGGATCTCAGGGTTGATCCCAAGACAACAGGAGCCTCCTGGGACTAAGGACCACTCGGCCTCCTTGAGAGAATCAAGGAGCCAGCCCTACTGGCACGGCAGAAGCCACCTCAGTGCCGGCTCGGCCACTCTCGCTGACCGTCGTGTCTCTACCCAGAGCTACCACAGGCAGCCTGGCCGAGGACAAGCCAGCCCCCGAGCCGACCTCGGCTCCTCCTGGTCTCCAAGGACCCGGTGCAGCTCGTGGCCTTTCTGACACTGTCTTCACTGGGCAGCGCAGTGAGGCCTCACGAGGCCCAGCATATTTTTGCACCATTAGTAAGCAAGCTAAGAACAAATAAGATAAGAGAAACAGCCGAGCTATTTTAAGAAAATAAATGGCTTAGGGGATTTACTGGAATCGACTGTATCCTAACATGCAAATGCGCTTATGGAGTCACACAAGGAGCCCTCCCCGCCTGCTGGGTGTGGCGGTGGCACAGGGGTTAGTAACACTGGGTTTCATTTGTTAGGTTTTCTCCGAAGATTGCCTCCCACCTGCCCCAACCCTTCTTCGGTCTTTTTTTTTTTTTTTTTACTGTAGATCTGCTTTTTCCCCAAACTGCGTGGACTGCGGGGTACCCTGAGTACTCCAGGGCCTCTGGGCCACACAAGTCACACACCGCACAGCGTCACACAGACCACCGGTGCCCTACGAGGCCTGGATTTATAGACCACGAAGGTCACGTGCTATTTAAAGTGAACACTGGCACGGGGGCCCTGGTGTGACACCGCCCCCACCACCCTCCTCAGCCTGGGGCTGAGAGCAGCTCCTGGCGCACCTTGAGGATGGGCAGGTTGTCCTGGTTGGCCTGGAACACGGCCCTGTTGCAGAGACCTGCGATCCTGGACAGGGAGAGCCAGGTGGCCGAAGACTTGTCGAACGAGACACCTGAGGGGGGGAGGACGGGACAATAACGCATTAACTTGGGACACGGGTCCCATTCAAATGGAAACGCACATCTCACTGTCCGATTAATGAAACGAGCCAGGTCTCCGGGATTTTTCAACCTCATTTGTATGGCAAATGCAGTTTTTCTATTAACATGCCAAAAAAAAAAAAAAAGTGAAACCCATACCCTTGACTTCTTCTCAAAAGATTAAAGGAAGAAAGAGAACGTGAGCGAGTGAGGGTCCAGTGTGGGGTGGTCTCGGGCCTCACCGCTCTGATTCTCTGTCGTGTCGGCTTCGTGGATTTGATTGTCAAACCACATGTGGGCCACCGTCATCCGGTTCTGAGTCAGAGTTCCAGTTTTGTCCGAGCAGATGGTGGAGGTAGACCCCAGGGTCTCCACGGCTTCCAAGTTCTTCACCAAGCAGTTTTTCCTCGCCATGCGTTTGGCAGTAAGGGTCAGACACACCTAGAAAGCGGTAACACCAGATCACTGCCCACGCAGCCAGGCTGCAGTGCTAGGCCAGCCCTAGCTGCGCCCTCACACAGAGTGTACCTAAAACTGACTCTCCAACCTTCCTCTGAAGTCTGAAGAAACGGTAACGGTTACGTGCACAGGGGCCTTTCCCTCCCTCCCGAATAAGCACTACACTGAGGAAAGTGAAAACCCAGGATTTAGCACATTCGATGTCCCCCGCCCAACCCAAGCTCCCCTTTCTCTGCTTTACTATTCTGGATTCTGGGGTTCACGCAAGGGCAACACAAGGGCAAGGTTCATGCTTGCGGACGACCATCTTCCATGTGCAAGCACTCTGAGCCCTTCCCACTGCCTGACCCGCCCATGGGGCTCTGAAGAAAATCTCCACACGGACACACAATAAAACACAAGCTGAGGGCCCCCCAGGAGAGGGGACTGGATGAGTCTTCCACGCACACAAGCCGACCCGAGTCGACCCTGAGCAAGCACCGCCTCCCCCGGCTGCTCACCGTCACTGTGGCCAGCAAGCCTTCGGGCACATTGGCTACAATGATGCCGATGAGGAAGATGACGGCCTCAAGCCAGGTGTATTCGAGGATCAGCGAAAGGATGAAGAAGGACACCCCCAGAAACACAGCCACCCCCGTGATGATGTGGATAAAATGTTCGATTTCCGCAGCGATGGGAGTCTGGCCGCCTTCCAGCCCCGAAGCCAGCGTGGCGATTCTCCCCATCACGGTGCGGTCCCCGGTGTACACGACAATGCCTCGGGCGGTGCCTTAGAGGGGGGAGAAGGGATTGCAGCAAACTTTAACAGAGAAGCCACAGAATGTGCAGTCACCTGGCGTGGTTACAAAGGAAAACGCAAACACATGGGAAGGGCCAGCTCTTGGGTGTCTGCTCTGAACCGCAGAGCCTCTGGCAGAGGGATTTCCTCCGTCGGCAGGAAGCGCCTCCCGATGCCTAGCAGAGGAGTGTGGCCACAGGAGCGGGTGGGGCGGAGGAAGAGGAAGCCGGCCACGAGCGTCCCCGGGTTCCCTGCCAGCAAGCAGGTGAGCCGCTCCTGCTCTGTGCTTGACCGAAGTGGTCAGATGTGGAGTCAATAAAACGAGAAATCGTGTCTATGACTCCTTTGGTTTTTGTTATTAATGACTAAGACAAATGCCACGCTGTGCCGAGTCACGCCCTCAAATAGTCTACCTTCAACGCAGTTGGTTGAAAAGAAGGCAATGTTCCTCGTCTCCAGGGGGTTTTCATTCGTGAAATCCGGAGACCTGGTCTGGGGTTCCGATTCGCCGGTGAGCGAGGAGTTATCCACCTGCCAGGGAGAAGAGGAGTGAGAGTCGCCTGGGTGCACTGGCCTCGGCACGGGCAGCCGGGCGCCCGCGGCCCGACCGGCGGAGGCGCTGCGCCCACCCACCTTGCAGCCGTTCGCGGATATGATTCGGAGGTCGGCGGGGATCCGGTCCCCGCCCTTCACTTCCACCAGATCCCCGACGACGACCTCCTCTGCGTTTATGCTCATCTTCTCACCGTTTCGAATCACCAGGGCTTGCTTTAGAAGGGGAAAAGTTCACACCATTAAGCCAGACAAAAATAGATACCAACAAGAAGCCAGCATCCAAACAAACGCACACACACACACACAAAATCAAGCAAACATGATCTGTACTCCTAATTAACGGAACGCATCACAAAGTATGAATAATTTTTATGTGTACTAACAAAAACATTATTAATCTTTTTATTTGTGCAACTTGCAAAAGCTTGCTCGTCAGTGAGCTGAGAGACCGTCCCCTCCCTTCCTGTCCCATGTGCCCCTTCAGAGGAGGACAGTCGCGTTCTGGACTGTCAGGACCGCTTTGCTTTGGGGTCAGAGGTGAAGGCGGTCCCCCTCGCTGAGGGAGTCATGACTCCCTGGGAAAACCTGAACTGCATTCACACTAGTTCGCATTCTTGAGGCTGTCAAGTCACCCGAGGGGGCAGGACAAACGAGCAGATACCTGTGGAACCATGTTCTTGAAGGATTCCATGATCTTTGAACTTTTGGCTTCTTGGTAGTAGGAGAAGCAACCAGTGATGATGACGACAGCGGAGAGCACCACACCGAGGTACAGCTGCGAGGGGACACACGGGTTAGGGCTGCGTGGCTCTGGGAACACTCAGTTAATTTTTGATGGGATCAAAACAGATGTTTAACAGAGACCAAGGCTTCAGAAATTCAGAACTCGGCTCTTCCCATCTTTCTGAAGACCAGGTCTGGGAGAGTCCAAAATGGAATCGCACAGACACCCGGCCAGTAAGACTTTTGGAAATGTTCTAGATAAATCATTTGCTCCTGCTTTATTAAAATAAAGACATTTTTGGAACTTGCGACTTTGGAAGAATGGCAACCAGACCCTTCTGGACAGGTGTACGGGGCCAGAATTAAAAGCCCTGGTCTGCCCTCTAACGGCTGGCAGCCAGCCCAAGGCCAGGACCGGAGCAGAGCTGCCTGCTCAGAGCAGCAACGTGCAGGGGGGTGGCCGGCTGGGGAGGGCACCCACCCACAGGGTGGGCCGTGGGAAGAGAAGCCCCGGTCGAAGAATGGACGCACGGGTCCTGAAGGCAACAGTTGCTGACACTTTTCCCCCGCCTTCAAAACCATCAAGAAACAAGAAACCACCAAGAGGCTCAGTGTCTGCCAGGGATCATCGGTCTCGGGGAGCTAGGAAACCCTCCCTTGCCTTCCCTGATGACCGGGCAGATTCCAGACAGATGGCGTCTGTAATTGAAAGTAAATGAGCAGTGAAGACCAAGGGGATGCCTATGCGTACCCAATAATCCAAAAGAACAGAGACTCACATTATCATTCTGAGGTTCTTCTTCCGTGGCAGCTTGGATGCCGTAAGCCAAGAAACAAAGAATCGCTCCGATCCACAGTAACATTGAGAACCCCCCGAACAGCTGCCGACAGAACTTGACCCACTCGGGGGTGGTGGGAGGGGGGGTGAGGGCGTTGGGGCCGTCGCGGGCCAGGATCTCAGCAGCACGAGCACTGGTCAGGCCCTGAGGAGCAGAGGGACGTAAGAGGGACGGAAACAGGACCGACCGCTCCAGCACCTCGCAAGGTACCACACTCACCCAATGGCGGGGAAGCTGCAGTCAAGGATTTAGGAGGGAGCCTTTCCCAAGCCAGGGTGACACCGGGCCAACTCTGACGACAGTCCCCAATGCCAGCTCCTGTTTCCTTAAGGACCCTCGTCCCCCGGTCAGAAGTTTGCTTCTAAACCTGATCCATGGCCAAATTTGAATCCAGCCTGGCCTCTTCTAAGTTGTAGATAAGGGACTCACGCTAAACTGCATCTTTACCAAAAAGCTACCTATTTTAATTAATTGATCCGGTTTTGCAAACTCAGTTAAGCTTTGAATTTTCTGTATATTGAATTTGTGTCAGGGAGGAGAAAAAGGCCCTGTATAAACATCAAAGGAGAAAAACAGAATCTCTGCAGGAACCCAACCTAGGACTGGGTTAACAGCCCAGTGGTAAGCACAGAACTCTATCCTGTGGCTATTAAAACGAGGGTCTGGCAGGGGAGGGCTCGCATACGGGCATGTTTTAGCCACGCCTCCCCCCAGGGACCCTGTGATTTGTGAAGTAGTCACTGGACGGGTCCACCCCATTTCCTACAGGGGCCTCGACACCCAGACTCACTGACGGCAGACGGGAGCCACAGGCCCCGAGCACGAGGGAAAATGCGGACACTTTCACAGTCGAAGTACCGAGTCGGGAAAAGAGACACCACACTGCCCAAGGTGTCTGCCGAGATTGACACCGTCTGGGTTCACGTTATTTTTAATGTTTGCGTGAAGCAGGGAGCACGGGGAAAGAAAAACCAAGCAGTAAGGGAAAAGGACAAGTTCCCCTTTTTGTTCAGGACCCTCCCTCCTCCGCCTCGAGCGCACGACGTGACCCGGGCAGAACAGAAAGCACCTGGGGACGCCTGAGCACGTCTGCGGGCCGGGCACCGAGTCCAGAGCTTCCAGTCAACTAGCGCTGCATTCTCACAACAGCCCTTTTTGGGCGTCAGTAACCTCATTTCACAAGCACGGAAACAGAGCCACTGCATCTGAGCACGCTGACTCGGGGTCGCAGAGAACACGGGTCACAGGCACCTCCTGAAAACTTAGGCTTCGTGGCCCACGGGATACGCCCTGAGCCTGCCTGACAGTGCCTGTGGGCTGCGCCTCGGCGCCCAGCACCCAGGCCAGCACGTCTCCATAGAACTCGATCATTTATTGAGAGAGCACCTGCTTTACTGAAAGGTTTCTCTGAATTGTGTGTAAAAAAAAAAAAGCCTTCAAATAAATGAGCAAGGTTCTGCCCTACTTCAGGGAGCTAGCTGGAGGCGTGCCCGAGTTTGAACGGTTGGAGGCGTCAGCTCGGGTCACCGCGTGGAGGAGAGTCAAGGGCAGATCCGTCGTGGCAAGGCTGGGGTGACCCTGGCCGTGGGGCTCGTCAGCCTCCAACCCCGGCGTGCCCGTTTACCGAATCTCACTGACTGTAAAATGGGGGATATATCGAGCACTTTCGAAGTTTCAGGGGAAACAGTCTTTTTAAAAAGCACGTAAAAGACCAAGCTCTGTTTATGTCACCTAATAGATACTCAGGTGGTGGCTGTCACCATGCTCCTCCTAGAGTCCCCAAGGCCAGGCCTGCGATGGGGGGGAAATGTGACAGGGGAAACAGATTCTGTACAAAAATGTTTCAAGTAAACATACTCGATTCAAGTCTGTTCCATATTTGCGATGAAGTTCGTCAAGGCTAAGTTTGTGGTCGTCCTAAGGAAAAGCAGAAACAAGCGAACCATTAAACACTGTACCACTAAAAAAGGTTTTTTAAAAAGCACCATCCCTACCATTAGGCTAGGTAAACGAGTGTTTCTTCAGTGCAGGTGCTGGAACACCTCTCACCGCTGCCTCACGGCCCAGCAGCCACGGGGCTACCCGCTGGGGAGCTCCCGAGGCGCAGGCCTGCCCGGCCTCACCAGTTGCACCACCAGTCTCGGGGGGGGGGGGGGGGGGGGGGGGCGAGCGAGGAAACCCTCCCCTGCCTCCTCTGATAACCAGGCAGACTCTCGACAGACGGCGTGGCGTCTGGAAGCTTCCACAGCCTGGAGAGAGGCTGGAGGTTCCCAAAGCCAAAGGCCTGCGACATCGACCACCGCTCCTCTGGCTATGCCGGGGTGGGTGGGTAACTTCTCCAGCCCTCAGACAACTTTTAACACGAGAACACTGCTCACCGACTCCTGTGGTTCGGCAAGATATGTCCAAGTGCAATGACCACTTTACCTGAAGATAAAGCAAGTCTCCGGCTGGGGGCGGGGCGGGGGGGATCACACACTCAAAAGGTCGGACACAATTACTCCTGGGAGGAGAGCAGCAGCGATTTTCCTCCTGGCACTCACCATAGAAACTTCTTTCTTCAGTTCATCCATGTCCCTCTCTTTCTTGACCTTTTTCTTGTCGCCATGCTCTGAAACGGCTGCAGGCTCATATTTATCACGTCCGACCTACGGGAGAATGGGGCGAGGACGCGGTTAGTCATGGGAAGCATCTCAGGACCTAAGACCGGGAGCAGGGGATTCCAGCCATTTTCAGGATAGTCGTCATTCCGAAGAGCCACTGGGATGACCCTCATGGAAATCTCTGTGTCTGTGCCACACACGGAGCAAAGCAATCTAGTATTAATGCTGACGTCGGACGCTCAAGACACACCGTCGTTGGCCCCCCAGGGCAAGAAGACCGGCGGGAGAGTCTCGGCAGGGGCCTCAGCAGGGCCCTGCGCTCTCTTCCACGGGGGCGAACGTGGAGAGGGCCGTGCTCTCAAAATCTGTAAGGATGAAGCCATCTTCACACTACTGACCTAGAACTTCTGCCTTTGCACCCCAAATAGACAGACCTGACTTTAAAAACCCAGGCTCCACCACTTTCCAGCTGTGGACCCGGGCTCCACCACTTCCCAGCTGTGGACCCAGTCACTAAGTCTTCAGTTTCAACTTTTTTCTCCTACAGCGTGCAGGTGACAATAAGCTTACCTCATATTCAGAGTTGTGGAGAGGACTCAACGACCGACACTACATGTCTAAATAAATACCAGTGACTTCTACTTAAATTCTTAGCTTTGCAAAGAAGTCATTAGTTATCAAATGTAAGTATTTTTAGGGCTCACATAAGAACTTCTCACTAAAAAGTCGGCCTAAGAGTCCTTAAAGCTCTTTAAATGAAAGGGCAGAAAAAGGGGTCCCCACCCCAACTCCCAGCCTGGAAAAACAACCCCAAACGAAAGTCGCTGGAAATGCTTTGACATAAGCAGGATGCAGGAAAAGCATGTGCATTATCACAGAATTCACAGGATCCACCTACGCCTCCTGGAAACTGGAACAATTTTAAGAGAAAATGTTGACTCCACAGCTGAAAGTTGGATTGTTCCACTCTCCCACCCCATTTAAAATGCTTCAGCTCATCTGCCGGACCTCGGGGCTGCGAAGCTCGGTCCTCGGAGCAAAGGCCCGCACTCCGGCCACCCCCGCCCCCACCACGACCACCACCTAAGAAGAGCAAAAAAGGAGGTATCATAATGTTCTCAAATGGATGACCTCTGCTGCTATTATTATTTCATGGCTCCCTCTTGCTCATTTCAAACTTTCAGATGTAACTGACCAGCTTCTGTGCTGACAATAATATACTTCGCTACAAAACCAGAGCAGGTTTCAGTTATAGCTGATACTGTCACAAAACACAGTATTCACTGGGACTTCAAGATAATCCCCTGAAGACTCTACAGCGAAATCCCACCCCAGACGAGCTGGCGCTGCCCGCCCGCAGAGGCATCTACCACTCACACTGTTGGTTCAGCCTCTGCGGTCGCGGCCGCAGTGCCCCTCAACTCCGAGCGCCTTCCGATGGAGAGGGCAGTTCTGCAGTTTCTGCCTTATCTGTTAAGAACGAAGCAGGTCTAAAGATAGCCAACATTCTTGACATTCCCTCCACGATGGAGCAACTACCCGAGTTAGTCCTCTGTGCACACAGCCCCCGGTACCAGCTGAGAGCAGGCAGAGGGACGGCCACAAAGGACAAGGCTTCCACCAGAGAGCAGCCCTGTCTAAAATGGTATCTTTGCGTATTTAACGGGAAAGCACACGCTGACAAGTCATTTTAAAGCCACTGACTAGGGAGTTCAGACTGTGTGGTCGAGTCTGTATTGATTTTTAAAATACAGCTCACAAATTCTCTTTAAGCAAGTGGAATGTCATTAAAATATACTCAGTTCAAATGTAGGAAAATCAGAGTCGAAATCCCTCTGCCTCGCCGTCAGTGTGCTCGACCATCTGCAGGCCTTCCACGCTCCCACGCCAAGCGGAGGGGGAGCCGACCGGAGCGGCGAGGCCCTGGACACGCCCCTAAGTTGCATCCCCCTTCATGACGTAAATGCGGTGTCTGGCCTGCAGCCTCAGCTCTCGCTGAGTGAGGTCCCCGAATACCCCACCCCTTCATCCATGCGGGCTACCCGAGGCATCGTTGGAAATAAGGGCACTCGTGAAAGGGATATGGGAAGCATTGACCCGAGGTTTCTTTTCTCCCCTTCAAGATGGTAATTTTTCCTCTAAGAAGACCAGGTAGCTTATACAATTCAGTTCTTCCCTACACGTAAAATAACAGTTTGAAAGTCGCTTATCTTCATGGGAAACAAACAGTATGTAAGTCCCCATCAACCTCCATCATTGCAGCTTCAGAGCAGAATAACTTCTGTGTATGTGTGTCTGGGGTAGGACAGGAGCACGAGGTTAAGAATGGGTGAGGCAACAGTTCAATGATTCCTTCCCTTAAAAGCACTGTGTAAGAACGATGGCCACGGGTGGGGAGGGGGCCCTGGTAAGGATGGTTTCCCCAGTGACCGCAATGGCCTCCCTGCTCCTCTAGGCACAGACTCCTCCCTTCTCAAGCAGCAAACTCAGTTCCCCTCTCCCACTCCCTCCGGGGGTTGGGGTGACCAATCCCCATTCCCGCCCTGCTCCGGGGCAGGGCACCCCGAGGGGCACTTTGATGTCTCTGAGGAAGGCACGATGGAAGCTCAATGTTTCGTCCATCTCAAAAGGGCCACTTGTGGAAATGAAGAAGTTGGCTCTGGTTTTTTTTTTTCCCATTCTAATTTAGGAAGTAGGAGGTCACAACAACAAGGGCAGGGGCTTGCCCAGTGTGACCCAACTCAAAATGGGTCATTACTCAGTCCTGTGATTCCCAGGGATTCCGTCTTGTCAAGGATTCACTCTCTCAACCTCGCTGCCATTTGATCTGGGTTGTGGGAAAGGGCGCCCGGGAGAGGGGAAGCTCCTCCTTCTTCTCAGGAGGAGCCAAGGTCAGGCCATGTAAGAAGGCTCACTTATTGAAAAACATAAATGGAACCCTCAGGATGAGTGAGGCACCCCTACCCCTTCCTCCTCTTCAGCAATTAACAACCGAGAGGGGGTGGAGTGGGGGCAGATAGGACGGGCACAGAAGACCAGCTCCAAATCGTAAACAGACTCAAAAAATGCACAGAGGGCCAGGAGGCAAGGCTCCCCACCAGAGGTAAGTCATTGCTGCCTAAGCCGAAGCTGCTACCCAAGACTCCATACCTAGCTCGGCTGCCTGCCTCCAGCAGGGCTTGGGCGTTCTCCACTGCGTGCACGATGGACGTTCTGGCCGCTGCCCCCATCCATCAGCACAACGCCCTGGGTCACCAGGGAGCTCGGAGTTCTTTGGACTGCCGAAGTTCCAGCTGAGAAAGTATCGAGGCTTCTCGGAAGCTGGGCTGTCCACCCTGTTTGGGACTGCTTCAAGTTCATCCCCATGTCGTTCTGACTCAGCCTATGTCAGCTACAGACAGGGCCCTGACCAGCTAGTCCTGGT
>PVKM010026896.1:0-19092 GCA_004027735.1 Carollia perspicillata | reverse complement strand
ATAAACATTCAACCAGGACAGAATGAAGAAACAAGAATTCAAAAAAATGAAGAAAGGCTTAGGAATCTGTGGGACAACTTTAAATGTTCCAACATCCAAATCATAAGAGTGCCAGAAGGAGAAGAGGAAGAGCAAGAAATCAAAAACTTATTTGAAAACATAATGAGGGAGAACTTCGCTAATCGGGCAAAGGGAAATAGACTTCCAGGAAGTCCAGGAAGCTCAGAGAGTCCCAAAAAAGTTGGATCCAAGGAAGCACACACTGAGGCACATCATAATTATATGACACAAGATTAAAAATGAGGAGGGAATCTTAAAAGCAGCAAGAGAAAAGGAGACAGTTACCTAAAAAGGAGTTCCCATAAGACTATCAGCTGATTTCTCAAAAGAAATCTTGCAGGCAAGAGGAGGCTGGAAAGAAGTATTCAAAGTCATGAAAGGCAAGGACCTGCATCCAAGATTACTCTATCCAGCGAAGCTTTAAGTTAGATTGGAAGGGCAGATAAAGTGCTTCCCAGATAAGGTCAAGTTAAAGGAGTTCATCATCACCAAGCCTTCATTATATGAAATGTTAAAGGAACTTATCTAAGAAAAAGAAGATCAAAACTATGAACAATAAAATGACAACAAACTCACAACTATCAGCATACAAACCTAAAAAAAAAAGTAAGCAAACAACTAGAACAGGAATGGAATCACAGAAATGAATTTCACAGGGAGGGTTATCAGTGAGGAGGGGGAGCAAAAGGGGCAAAGGTACGGGGAATAAGAAGAATAAATGGTAGGTATAAAATAGACAGGGGGAGGTTAAGAATAGTATGGGAAATGGAGAAGCCAAAGAACTTATACGTACGACCAAGGTGGGGGAATGCTGGTGGGAGTTGGGGTACAGGTCAGAGGGGAATAAAGGGAAGAAAAAATGGGACAACTGTAATAGCATAATCAATAAAATATATTAAAAAAACAAAAAGTATTACCCAGGTACTTAATTTTTACAGTTTTGAGAAAAATCTAGTCATAGATCACACACCTGAAGAAGTCATTATGAATTATTATTGTAAGCAAAGACTTTCCATTCTGACACCTCAGGCCTTTCCCTTTCAACTTAGAAACCATTAACCACTCTTCCACCTTCATCGTTACTCTTACTGTCCATGTACTGATTCCCCCTCCATGTCAATGCTTCAAAATCTTATAGTCAGAATTCATCCTTCATTAAAATAAATGACCTCAGGGACCTTCTGGCCATTACAACAGCTGAAAAATGAAACCAATATACCAATCATTTGCAAAGGTCTTGGTAACATTGGAATTCAACATAAGCAATATGCTATTAATGCTCATTTTATTGTTATTGTCATCATAATTGCTAAGACAGTGCAAAAAGTGTGTCATGGGGCTAAGGGTACTAGATCCATTTCTATTAATAAGTTCTCCTTTCAGTGCTAATGTGAAAACATAACAAAGTTTGCTTTGTAAAAGGGATAAATTCAATATTGCTTATTATATAAGAGTATAAAATACCTCTCTGGAGATGCACATATTTAATTGTTTATACCTTCCTTTCTTTCCTTCATCTGGGTTTGTATGTAAGAAAATGCTCTGCATAACCCCAACTACAAGAGTGGGTCTTGAACCTGCGATGTGTGGGCCTTGCAAAAGCCCCTGGTTGGTACAGGACTTACCTGCTGCTGAGACAGCGTCTTAGTGAGTAGGAGGCCCCTCCACCGCAGGTGCGTGAACACTCACTCCATGGGCCCCAGGCATCCCACAGGCTGTCCCTGTCCTCCTCAGAGCGTGTTGTCCTGGAGCTCTGTGAGAAACAAGAAGATGGTCAGTATCATGTCCCCAATGAACCTTGAAACACACGCCCTAAAAGGTTGATGGCCTGTGTGTTTGTACATGGGAGGCTTGGGGGAATGAAAGCACTCATTAGATTCTTTCTAATTTATTAACGTATACATGTGTGGGGAGAAGAATATTTAAGCTCAAGAACCCTGGGCCATGACTGATGGTGGCAAGGGATTGCACCAGCAGAGCAAATGGGAAGGGGACCAAAGATAGGAATCTAGGTTGGTGGAAAGTAAATTGCAATAAAGTCACCATTTTCCCCAGAGTTGAGGAGTCTACTCTTCATCTCTGTGAAGGAAGAAGCTGCTCTCAGAGATGTTTCTTTTCTGGTAAAATTGACATATGCATACCAGCGTGGCTTTCTAGAACAACAGTTCATGCAACTGCCAATATTTTTAATCCTCACCGAGGATATTTGATTTGAGAGAGAGAGGGAGGGAAAGGGAGAGAGAAAAATATCAATGTGAGAGTAAAACATCAATCAGTTGCCTCCTGCACCTGTCCCCAAATGGGGACCAAACTTATAACCTAGGTATGTGCCCTGACTGGCAAAGGAACCCTGCAACCTTTTGGTATACGGGACAACGTTCCAACAAAATAAGCCCCCCAGCCAGGGCACAATTGACAATTTTTTAATGAAGCAACATTGTTGCCAGCTTTCAGGTCTGTTCATTAGAATAACTGCCTGAACTAACTTTAGTAGATATTGAGTTTATGCAGATCGACATACTTATCATCGACAGGCTACATAGTGAAAACTGCGTCTGCTGTGAGGAAAGTTGTTGTGTGCAGGCCTCACACTTCTCACACAGAAGAGACAAAGAAAAACTTGGTGCCATAGTTAATAGAACAGGCTTTGGAATTAGAAACTATCCAGTTTGGGTATGGATTCTGTTTGTTACTGTGTCCTTCAACAGTTACCTTAATACTTCCTTACACTTCAATTTCTCTTTCTATAAAACGGAGATAATGTTATAATTACACTACCTCACATGCACATACATATATACATACCATATAGGAGGATTAGCTAAATGCACTTGGCCTAGGACTAGTTTCAGAGTAACACAATAATAAATATTATCTATAATTACTATGTTGTTATAAGTTGAGAATATGTCATATATGTATTTATATAGTTATACTTGTCTGCTAGGCTGTAATAACAACATACCAGACTTGTAGCTTAAAAACAACAGAAATTAATTTTCTCACAGCTCTCCGTGCTAAAAGTTCAAGATTCAGGTGCCATCATGGTTAGTCCCTGGTGAGAGCTCTCCCCTGGGGCTGCAGATGGCTGCCTTCTCATCGTGTGCTCACGTGATCTCCACTTTGAGTTAGCGTGAAAGAGGGGGAGCAAACACTGATGTCTCCTCTGATAAGGGCACTAATCCTATCATAAGGGCCCCACCCTCATGACCTCATCTAAACCAAATTACCTCTCAAAGGCTCCATCTCCAAATATTATCGTATTGAGAATTAGGACTTCAGCGTCTGAATGAGGTGGGGAAAGGGGGACACAATTCACCCATAGCAACAGTTCTACAAATAGCTAATGTAACTTGTGGCTAAATTATTTTACTGAATAAGCCAGATGTGATATCTAAACATTAAAGGTGGTATCTTCTCATGCCAGTCACAGACATACATATGACAAGTAGTAAAATTCCCAAACGGATAATGCTTGTAAAAAACAAACCATTAAGAAAACGTGCATGTTAGGCAATATGACAATTTCATGTTCCGTTTTTTCCCTAAAGAGAGAGCATAGGCAATGTGGGATACTGGGGAAGCACGGGACAGGGAGCGACAGAGGGTAGCCTCTCACAAAACATGTAAGGCAAGTCACCAGCGTGTAGAAGGCTCACAGACGATAGCTCTTACTAGCATTTTTAAATTACTTTCTCACACCAACCTAGTCATACTTAGGGTTGCATCACTCAAGCACGAGGGACCTCTGGAAAAGGAAATAACACACTCTTGTCCCCAGAAAACTATTTATTTTGCACTAATAGGTTCTTTCTTTATTTATTTTTTTTAGGTTCTTTAAAAAAAATTTAAGATTTTTATTTAGTTATTTTTAGAGAGAAGGGGAGGGAGGGAGAGAGGGAGCAACTTCAATGTATGGTTGCTTCTTGAGTGCGCCCTGCTGGGGACCTGGCCTGCAACCCAGGCATGTGCCCTGACTGGGGATCAAACTGGCGACCCTTTGGTTTGCAGGACAGCACTCAATTCACTGATCTGCACCAGCCAGGGCCAATAGATTCTTTATAAATCAATTGCTATTGGGCTTTATAAATCAGTTGTCAAACGGATGAATTCCTGAAAGTTTTAAAACTGGTAGAAATTAAGTCAGAAACCTGGCCTCAGAGTGCTGTATCAAGGTTGGCCACTTGGCGCATGCTGTATTGAGATTCTTCAGTCATTTGAAAGGGCAGTGGGATAGATAGTGGTTGAGAGCAGGGAGTGTGGGCCTTCTCAGCCTGGGGTGGAATATTGACTCCAGAGTGCCCTAGCTGAGATCTCTTTATAATTCAGGGTGGTTGTTTTTTTTTTTTTTCATGAAATGGGGATAATAAAGATGCCAACATCACTGAGACATTATAAGGACTAAAATAGTTACCATATAAAAAGCATATAAGGTATAAACAACCCAAATGTCCATGGGTGGGTAAATGAATAAACAAATTGTGGTATATACATATAAAAGAATATTATTCAGCCTTAAAAAGGAAGGAAATTCTTACACATGCTCCAACATGATTGAAGTTTGGAGGACATCATGCTAAGTAAAGTAACCCTGACGCCAAAGGACAAAGATTGTATGTTTCCGTGGTATGAGGTACCTAGAGCAGTCAACTTCAGAGACAGGAAGTAGAATGGTGGTTGCTAGGGGCTGGAAAAGGGGAGGAAAGGGGCGGATACATGGAGTTCCAGTTTAAGAAGATGAAAAAAACTCTGGAGATAGAAGGGCTTGGTGGTTGCACAATAATGTGAGTGTACTTAATGCCACTGAACTATACACAAGTGATTAAAATGGTAAATTTAATGTTATGCATTTATACCACTATAAAAAAGCAAATACATACATTTTAAAAAGCTCATAGGGACTAAATAATAACCACTGTGTAAGCATTGGCTATAATTATTATTAACATTATATTTAAGTACTAATTTTTAACTTTATTTTTATTGTTGACACTATTACAGATGTCCTCATTTTCCTCCCCTTTGCCCACTTCTGCCCAGCCCCCGTCCCCCTTTCCTCTGGCCACCACCCCACCGTTGTCTGTGTCTGTGGGTTATGCATATACGATCTTTCACTAACCCCTTCCTCTCCTTTCACCCAATCCTTCCTCTCCCATCCCTTCTGACAGCTATTAGTCTGTTCCATGTGTCCATGCCCCTGTTTCTATTTTGTCAACTTATTTTGTTCATTAGATTCCTCCTATAAGTGAGATCATATGGTATTTGTCTTTCTTGGATTGGCTTATTTCATTTAGCATAATAATTTTCAGGTCCATCCTGCTGTTGGAAAAGGTCAGATTCCCCTCCTTTTCATGGCCACATGGTATTCCTTTGTGTAAATGTACCACAGCTTTTTTTTAATCCACTCATCTACTGATAAACTGTTGGGCTACTTCCAGATCTTGGCTATTGTAAATAGTGCTGCAATGAACATAGGGGTGCACACATTCTTTCAAATTGGTGTTTCTGAATTTTTAGGATATATTCCCAGAAGCAGGATCACTGGGTCAAAGGCCGTTTCATTTCAAAATTTTTGAGGAAACTGCACAGTGGCTGCAGCAGTCTGCATTCCCACCAACAGTGCTCTAAGTTCCCTTTTCTCCACAGCCTCGCCAGCATTTGTTGTTTGTTGATTTACTGATGATAGCCTTCCTGGCAGGTGTGAGATGATACTTCATTTCATTTTTTATTTTCATCTCTCTGATGATTAGCAACATTGGGCATCGTTCCATATGTCTATGGGCCATCTGTATGTCCTCTTCGGAGAAGTGTGTATTCAGGTCCTTTGCTCATTTTTGAACTGGAATGTTTGTCTTCCTGGTGTTGAATTGTAGAAATTTCTTATATATTTTGGAAATTAACCCCTTATCAGATGTGTCATTGGCAAATACATGCTGCCCCATTCAGCAGGTTCCCTTTTCATTTTGTTGATGGTTTCCTTATTAACATAATTTATAAATAGATATGGGCTTTGAAAGGTTCCAGGAGATATAGTGGGAAGGTGCAAGTGTTTTTTTCTCCCTGCTGAGTTCAGTTGAGACACTGAATTCTTAAGGTATCACCTCCCTGCAAACACTGGCTTTCCCGTAGCAGAACCTCCCAGGAACCTGGCACATTGGTTGGCCTGGTAACAAGACCTGCCAGTAGGTTGGGGTGGCATTGAATCGGTAACAGAAATACATTGGCTATTGCACAGTCTATCCTTTCTAAAGGAAGTATTTATTGAGTTTTTAGGATTAATAAAATCAATCTCTAATCATGGCAATGTGGGGCACTCTCTTTCTGGAGCTTAATTAAGTAGTTGGACAAAAAGAAAAGCTCTTTGCCATTGAAGTATACCAAGTCCTTTTTTCATACACCCATTAAATCATTCCTCAGATATTAAAAAAGTTTATAGTCCATCTCCTGAGTCCCTTCCTGTTAGTGCTGTGTGATTGGAAGATGGTTCTGCTGAGTGAGTACTTGCCTGACGCAGTACCTATTTATGACAAACATACATTGTAAAATACAATGCCCTTCATTTTATTACATTAAATACGACTGAGCCCTGGCTGGTGTGGCTCAGCGGATTGAGTGCCGGTCTGTGAATCAAAGGGTCACTGCCAGTTCGATTCCTGGTCAGGGTACAAGCCTGGGTTGCGGGCCAGCTCTCTGGTTGGGGGCATGTGAGACGCAACCACATACTGATGTTTTTCTCCCTCTCTTTCTCCCTCCCTTCCCCTCACTCTAAAAATAAATAAATACAATGTTAAAAAAATTACATATGATTGGGATGAAGACCGATATCACAAATGCAAAAATTTGTGAAGTGATTAAAATGAACAAGATGAATGGTACTGTCCAATTACTACAATTGCCAAAAAAAAAATCCCACATGAGGCACTCACATGTGAGTCCCATTTCCATGTGAGATAAGAACACCAGAAGGCCAAATCCTTGGGAGGTTTCTCTCTGACTGCTCTGTGGATAAGACACTTAAGAAAAATGTATAATTGAGATTTTGTTTTTCTAGAGAACCAAATTGCTTCAAACTCTATGCTAAAGTTGCTTGAAACCTTTCATGAGCCTTGTTTCAAGAGGCACTAAAATGGCTAAGGTGAGATGTCACTGCCTAAACATCTTACCTCATCCCAAGTTACAAGTTTCAGCTCCACTAGACATATCAAATGCCCACATTTCTCTGAAAGAGATTGCACACTAACCAGAAACGAGTCGTGGACCTATTTCCCAAACTGGAACAAACAATTCATTCTAACTAAATCTATGGTTAATGTCAGAGAAAGTAAAGTGATTTTCCTCCTCTTTAAGTGTGCCAGATTTTTACATCTATAACCCAGGATGACATTTCAGCAATGCCTTTCAGGTCACTGAAGACCTAAAAGTATTTGCTTATTACGGTTATTAAGAGGGCCTTCAATAAAAACATTGCTTGTGCCTGACCCAGGTGGAACACACTCCTCTTCATTCTACAGTAGCATTTTTTAAAAGTGTAAACCCTTAATTGCATCTAGGAAGAGAAACTGAGGCAGAAGAAAATAACAAATGGATAATGAGTTGTCTAAAAGCAATGATGATTCCTTTGGAATCCAAAATTCTAAGATTTTCTAATACATCCAAGGCAATGTTTCTCTATTTAATTTCCATCACATAAGTGTAATATTCTAATCTCAGTCTCTCAGAAACAAAGTCACAGGTGCTATAAAAACACAGTGATTAAGAGATCATCCCAGACCCCACTCCTGGCAATTCCAGTGACAGTGTCAGGGGAGGTGATGGTCCTGACCTATTAATTGACCAAGAACAAAAAGTATCCATAACATTCTGTATGTAAGCCAATGTTTCATCACCAGGAGGCATATCAGAAAAGGTCAAAACTGCATTTGATATTAAACTTGAGGGAAGAGCCCATTCATTATAAACCCCATTCTTAATGCAGCACTTAGCTTACTTCACAGCCATTGGATGGGTTAAAATAGACACCTGGCAACTCGTGGAGCCAGCACATCAGAAATCCAGCGAACACTGAGAAGAAAATAAGGCCCAAGTCTTCGTTCTAAAATCCTATTAAAATTTAATTGAATACTATCCTTAAGTTATTCAATTGAGAAAAAGTCTAGCTATTTCTAGATCTTTAGTGCTACATGACGATCTTTGAAGGTTGCACTGATGACAACTTCTAAATCAACTGTTTGTTAAAAACTCCTCAGTCACCTCCCCAGTTCCAGCCATCCATTGCTCCTGGTCAGGTAGGATTCTCTCTATACCTTAGTCAATGCCAATTGCATGCAATATACAGGCATGCCTTATTTTATTGCACTTTGCTTTATTGCACTTCACAGATGTTTTTGTTTTATTTTTGCAAATTAAAGAAAAGATTCTCCACCAGCAAGAAAATTATGACTCACTTTATTGCCATACCTTCTTCACTGAGATGGTCTGGAACTGAACTCGCAATATCTTTGAGATATGCCATAGACTGTGGTCACAGATCTTTAAATACCTCCTAGGAATATTAAAGGAGGATTAAAAGAACCTCTCTAAATCCATCAGCCTCAGAATGGTGTCATTTTCTCACCATTACTGGCTTATCTAAATGTGGTTTTCATCTGATAGTTTTGTGGTTGATTTCAGAGCCAAATGCAGCAACTAAGTCTCAGATGATCAGCTTTAAGCCTGACAGCTACAAGTAGTTAAACACTTTGAGTAATCACGTGAAGCAATGGTTTGCCTGCACCCCACTGCCCAGCAGACACTTAACCTTAGAATGACCTCCTACGAACCACTTTATCCAGAAACCACTTTCACTGGAACCTGGACAGGTTATCAAGGACTTGTGAAAGAGGTTGTAGAATTAAGAACAAATTATCAATAAAAAGACTCCAGAGTTATATTTCCTCTCTCTCTCACACACACATATACAGAGCACTTGGAAAATATTTTTCCAAATGTTGTAACAAGAGGTCAAGCTACATAGAACTAAATGAACATGAAAGTAGGTGCTGAGGAAATGGATGATAGGTTTTGTAAAACTGAAATCATACAACAGATGAAGTTATATTACAAGCAAAGTGTTTTTCAGACATCAATAGATCCTCAAAGGTAGCAAAATGGGTTACAGGAAGAAGCAAAGAACAGTTCTTACTGTTTCAAGATCAGCAAGAAGGCACCTGAGTCTCTGGCTTTTCTCTTCTCCCAGACAGACAGCATTTAGCCTAAGCCATCTGGAGCTGTGCGTGTGACGGTACGAAATGGACGTCACACTCTTCTAAATTAAAAAGAAGGGCTAGTTCTCCAGTGATGAGAGAACCGTGTTTCCTGCAGCATGCCCATGCAAAGTGGAGAAATCTATTCACAGAAACATCCTGTCCACAGACCAAGCTTTGGAAATGAACTTGCAGATTCCATTTGTTGCTCCCCTACACACATCAGGTCTCTATAAATCTTATCTATATCCTTGGCTTCTTTAAGAACTTGGAATACTGGTTCTGCTGCCAACTATACGTAGTAGGGGTTGTGATTCCCTGCCCCTGAGAGCTTACAGACATTAAGCAGGACCTGGGCTCTTGTAAAAGCCCATTAGCTTTTTGATGTACTTTCTGGAAGAGCAGAGTATATGGATACTGAGGCATGAGCCTTCCCAGATATTTGCTGCTGGCTTTGCTGAGGAAATTCGGATCATCTGGTTCTTATCACAGCTGCACTGCTGGGGGATATGATGAACTGCCAGTGACACAGTGCACGATATTTCAGAGGCCACTGCCTGAAGCCTGTCCCTTGCTACTGAGGAGAAAAGTCAATCCCATAACACGGTGTAAAAGCTCTCTGGGCACCGAAGGCCTCTGGGTACCTGTCTTCCTTTCCCTTTCACTGTGCCTGCACACACACGCACACATGAGCACACCCTTTCACATTCCTGTCTGGGCACCCAATTAACAAGCACTTAAGCCTGGAGGGCTGGCGATGAGGGAAAAAATTCTGGGATTTACTAAGTACCCACTAAGTGCCAGGAAGTATGTAGAATTTATACGAATTATCATATCTAGTACTCACAAGGTCAAGTTAGAGTTTTTCCCCCTATTTTACATACAACAAAAGTTGAACAGCCTGCATCATGCTGCAGGAGGAAGAGCACAGACTTAGGAGTCAGACAGACTTACTGGGCATATGCCAGTAAACTAGACGTAGGCACATTGTTAGGTCTCTTTGAGCTAGTTTCTTCATCTGTAAAATGGGAACATTGATTCTTCTCTTACTAGGGTGATTATGAAGATGAACTGAGAGAACACATGTAAAGTACCTGGCATAGTTTCCAGCACATCAGTTATTCTCTCTCTCTCCTCATGCCACAGACATGTCACACAGCTGGTACCTGATGGAGTCAGGTTTTCTACCCGTATTTGACAATCCTTTGTGCTGCCTACCTTCAAATTTTGACTTTCCTTTCCATGTTAAACAGAACATGATTTTAAAAAATAGAACAACAACTAATGTTGCTGCTTTCTCTTTAAAAAATTACTTGGTTCAGAATTTTTTTCCCAATCTAGGAGTAACAACTTGGACATGGAATTAAGACAGCTTCATAACTTTTTAGGAAACAAAAACCTGACTCTGCTCAATGTCAAATGCATCAGTAAGATTTTCATTTCAGAACTATAACTTGATTTTTTTTTGTACTCTATCCAAGGACAAGCCTGGATTATAGCTCATCAAGGGAACTGCTCTGGGCATTTTAGAGAGCTCCACTAGCACATAATTTCACAGCCAGATGAATTAAAATCAATAACTGCTGATATGAGCAAAGATTAGTATTCAGGAAATTTGCAACTGGTCATGGAATATTTTGAGTCAGCTTATCTCAAGGAAAGGCATAGTAAAATATTCTATCACTGTCAGTTTCCATTACTTTAAAAGCATAAACTTAGCAAATAGAAATACTCTACTTTGTCGTAATACTAATAGAATATTAATATAAATATCACTATACATTTTTCTGATAGAGATTTCAAACTCCAAGTTTGCATGAAAACATACATATACATATACATATACATATACATATACATATACATATACATATACATATACATATACATATACATATACATATGACTGGGGACCTATACATGCTTGTGTGGGGGTATATATTACAGACTATCACCTATCATATATCTTTCTATCTGTCTACCTACCTAGTCTAGAAGATTTAGAGATTTTATACTAGAAATAGCTTGTCAGCCTAGTTTTTCTTTTTCACTATAATAATTTGCTTTATAATAACAATAACAGCCAAGCTCATAAAACTTGGGGCTGCTCAATTAGAAGGCTGAAACCAGTAATTCCATTTCTTTCATGAAGGAAGAATGGAATTACAGGAGAACCGTATCCTGTAGCAAGATGTAGTACAGAGTAAATGAAATTTAGAACTTTGTCACTCTTCAGGATTGTCATTGTGTGTTACAATTCTCTTCCCAGTTGGATTGCAAACTGCGAGGGAAGGGATGGTGTTTTCTGTTCATGAGCACCTTACAGTTATCATTGCAATAATTCCTATGCATATCATTTAAAAGAAAATGAAGATATTTAGACAAATACAGAGTGGGGCACAGTTGTGAGTATGCAAAATATAGTTTATTCTTATACTGTTCTTTATTACTTATTGTATTATTTTCCATATGAACAACTGTAAACCTACTTTTGCCCCACTCTGTATAAACTAGATGGTGAAATGCTTTGGAAATTTGTCATTTGTTTCTCAAAAACATATCTAGGTCATGGAATAAGTATGGGGCTATGGTGAGGTGGGGAGGCAAAGAAAGAGAGGAAGAGAGGGCAGGGGGAGAGGGAGATTTAGTTATTTAAAATTTCCAAGTAGTTTCAAGTTCTGAGACCTTTTTCCCCAGTTCTACAATAATATGTATCACCCCCCTTCTTATTAGGTGATAACTTCTGTCAAAAAAAAATAGTTCTCTCAATTACCATATTGCTATCTTCAGTAGATCACATTTCCCTCTAGTTCAAACCTGTAGCTGTAGCTGTAGGCAGCAGCTTGATAATTGAAACAGTTGTACAGGTTTTGCCTTTTGGCAGGAAATCATTTTAAGGGTCTGCTTATGGTCTTAGTATTTTCCCATCATCAGTGTAAAGCAAACCAACCAAGAGTCCCAGTAACCCAGAAGCATCATACTTGATTAGTGTAGACTCATGCTGATAGTCAACAGATTTCTTTAGTGTCTATACCCTGCTAGATGCTCTGGGGCAGGAAGCCTTGTAAGGCACAGATGGCAACCAGAAAGTTGACTTGCTGCTTTGAAATGACTGTCTCCCATCCAGATTTACCATTTGGAACAGCTCCTTCTTTGATTCTCAGTGTCTACTGGTAATTGCCTATCAGCTCCAGAGCTCACTGCCCCCTAGCATTCTGCCGTTTAAGTGAGAGAAGGACCTGTTTGTTGCTTTCTCATGAACAATGAGTTCTAATACCTCAATCCTTACCTTTCTGCTAATGTTCAATCCCCTGAGTGCAGCCTGATGCAGCAACATGTTTAGAGGATTTATTGTCTTTTTGTATTTTTTATTAATCATGCTATTAGTTTTCCAATTTTTAATAATTTAATGGGGGAAATAAGATAAAGATAAACAGTAAGAAAATATTTGACTGCTCAGCACCCTCTACCTTTAATCACACAGGAAGTCTTATCAATTCCATTTTGAAATGCTTCTGTCTTCTGTTCACACTCCATCCGTACTTTCACCGTCTTAATTCTGAGTTCTAGGATTTCATGCCTGGCATTTTGCAGTAGGCTTTTCATCTGATTTCTCTTCTTTCCTTCTTTCTTTTTTTAACCTGCAGCCTCTCCTCCCACCAGTGCATTTTCCACATTGCTGCCAGTTATCTTTCTAGAATACAGAGCTAAACTGTTTACTCCCTAACAGACTCTCTGCGGTTCCACTTCCTATAGCTGGTAGTACCTGGTAATGGATTCCAGATGGGCTACGAGGACTCAGAAACTGTATGCAACATTTGGGCTTATGTGCATTATTATCATACTTCTGGAAAGAGGATTCATAGCTTTTGTCAGATTCTTCAAAAAAGATTAAGAACCATTGGGTACAGGATAAAGTCCAAATTATCAGTATGTCATACAACACCCTTCCTAACATTCTAGACTAATTTCTGTTGCTGATGATCACGCATGTCCTCTACACTCCAGCAACTGGGTACTGTTCAGTAAAACAGGCTGCATGATATTCTGTTCCTGATTCTGCTGTTACCTAGATTTCTCTCCTTTCCATCATCCACTTTTTTTACTTTCTTTGTCTTGTGTACTCCTGCTTCTGCTTTAAAATGCAACTCCAATGTCATCTAGTGGAACGTTCCCTAATCTCCAGGTAGAATCAATCACTGCCTCTCCTGTGTATTTTAAGCATATTCCTAGGACCTTATATACATGGCTGTTTTAGAATTGTTCACTCACTGTACTGAAGTTGCTTGTTTACACATCTAACCCGGGAGTGGACTTTGTGTTTCTTAGGGGCCAAGACAAAGATATACTCAGGACCTTGTAGAACACCAGATATGTAATTGGTCTCAGTGCATATTCATTGAATAAATAATTAACACAAGGCAGGCTAGGGCAAGTTGTAGCTGAGTGTCTAACTCATAATGGCTGTCAGCTGTCACCCTCGAGAGTTCATATACATTCAGATTCTCTAAAGACAGGAAGGGGAATAAAAAGCTGAGGATGAGTTCCGGCTAAGATGGAGGTGTAGGTAGAAACCCATCATGTCCTCTCACAACCGAAAGGAGGATAACGACCAGACTAAAATCAATAAATAACCAAAAACACCAGAAAATCAAACTGCATGGACCTCTGACAACCAAGGAATTAAAGAAAAAATCCACCAGAGCAACCAGACCAGTAAGTCGGACCTCGAGGGCAGACTCAGAAAAAACCTCAGTGAGACGGCTGAGGGGCGGGGCTGAATGCCTAGCTTGGTGGGCTGTGCAGGGAGGGGTTGACTTAAGGGGAAAATTGAGACTCAGAGCTGACTGTGGGCTAAGCCTGGGGTTGCCACGGTGGGAGTTTCTGCCCGTCTGAGTTTCTCCCAGTCTGACACAAGAGTTTGTTGAAAAGTACACTAGAGATGAGTAGACAAGCTGCACTGTTCCTTCTCTGTCCCTTCACACACAGGCAGCACTGCGGCGAAACCAGGGGGGTTGCCCTGCCCTGGTGAATACCTAAGGCCCCGCCCCTTACAATTTATCAGTTTGCCCAGACAAAGAAATATGGCCCAAATGAAAGAGCAGAGCAAAATCTCAGAACTAAGCAATGAGGAGATTGTCAACCTATCTGATGGAGAATTTAAAGCCCTGATAATCAAAATATTCACAGAACTGTTTGAGCTGGGTCAAAAAAATGAAAGAACAAATGAAAGATAACCAAAATGAAATGAAGCAAAATGTTCAGGGAACCAGTAGTGACAGGAAGGAAACCAGGACTCAAAGCAATGATTTGGAATGGAAGGAAGAAACAAACATCAAACCAGATCAGAATGAAGAAACAAGAATCCTAAAAAATGAAGAGAGGCTGAGGATTCTCTGGGACAACCTGAAACGGCCCAATATCTGAATTATAGGAGTGCCAGAAGGAAAAGAACAACAGCAAGAAATTGAAAACTTATTTGAACAAATAATGAAGGAAAACTTCCCCAAGCTGGTGGAGGAAATAGACTTTTAGGAAGTCTAGGAAGCCCAGAGAGTCCCAAAGATGTTGGACTAAAGAGAAACACACCAAGGCACATCATCATTAAGTTACCCACGATTAAAGACAAAGAGAAAACCCTAAAAGCAGCAAGAGAAAAGGAGAAGTTACCCACAAAGATGGCCCCATTAGATTATCAGGTGATTTCTCAAAACAAACCTTGCAAGCAAGACAGGGCTGGAAAGAAGTATTTGAAATCATGAAAGGCAAGGACCCACATCCAAGATTAATCCAGCAAAGCTTTCATTTGGAATGAAAGGGCAGATAAAGTGCTTCCTGGATAAGGTCAAGTTAAAGGAGTTCATCATCACCAAGCCATTATTATATGAAGTGTTAAAGGGACTTATCTAAGAAAAAGAAGATTGAAAATACGAACGGTAAAATGATAGCAAACTCACAACTATCAACAAATGAACCTAAAAGAAAAGAAAAACAATGAAAACAAAAACTAAGCAAACAACCAGAACAGGAACAGAATTAGAGAAATGGACCTCACAGGGAGGGAGATCACTGAGGAGAGGGAAGGGAGGATTGCAGGGGAACAGTACAGGGAAGAAGAAGCATAACTGGTAGGTATAAAATAGACGGGGAGAGATAAAAATGGTATAGGAAACAGAGAACTCAAAGAACTTGTATGTACAACCCATGGGCATGAACTAAGCGGGGGATGCGGGAGGGTTGGGGGTACAAGATGGAGGGGGCATTCGAAGGGGAAAAACTGGGAAAACTGTGATAGCATAATCAATAAAAATACTTTAAAAAGCTGTAGATAAGCAAGGGACTAGAAGAGAAAAAAATTAATCAAACACATAAAATAAAAATGTCAGATTTCTGCTTATTCACATGCTGTTTTATTCCAACTTTAAATCTGCCCAAATATTTAAAGCTGAAAGATGATTCTTAACCTGTCACATCTTGCCTTAGTCAAGCCTAACCCAAGTCCTAGATGTCTATCTGCCAAAGAGCCCTCAGCACTGAGTAAACAATAGTCCTTCTGCAACTCTTGGGAAGTGTGCTTTGTGGAGATGTGAGTGCCACAATTAGGAGGGGATGAAGATAGGCAGGTGAGGGAGCCCTGACTTAAAGGCATAGGCCACTACCAATAAAAAAGTGAAGAGTATTTATCCAATCATATTTCTATGAATGCAAAAATAAGTACAGGACAGATAATCATAGATCACAGAAAAAATTAATGTTGAGCAGAAATAATCAGGAAAAAAATGCCTTGATACAAGCATGTTTTGATACAGGTTTGAAAGTAAGTGTTCTGGACTGGGTAGAATATATTTTCATTAGATTCTATGTAAAAGAAGTCTAAAAAATCAAATCATAGTGCTCTGATGTTTAAAAGAATTAACAGAGGCAAAATATTGACACAAGCCCAGAAGATAGGGATAATGTGATGTTCAGCTTTATACCCCTAAGGTCTAATATGGGGCTTGATATAGAGATCATTGTTCAGTGAATGTTTAGTGTTTAACTGATTTGTTTTTGTATTTTTACTTTTAAGATGTTTCGGAGAATGGACATGGATCACACTGACGGCAAAAATTTCTAAAAAGTGGCACAAGGTGGGGATCAGGACTCGGCCATTATGGAACTGTAGGCCACTTAGTTCTCTGTGCCTCAGCTCGGCTACTTCTACAGGAAAGAACTTTGGCCTGATCTTTTCCTAAGGTATCTTTAGCCAGAAAAATGTCTACAGCTGGATTCTAAATTACCTTATCTCATTAGCATATTACCACACTAATTTCTAATCTGTAAATGAGAAATGAACATTTGCTAGATTTAACTCATAGGGTTGCTGTAATGATTATTTTAAAAATAAAAGTGCTGAAATATGAAAGGACTGACCAGAACAATCGCTAAATGAAATTCAAGTAGAGACGATCCTGTTGCTTCAGGTCTAAGAATTGTTTAATTAAAAAGTAATTCTTGAAACAAAGAATCTCTAATGGGACTCCTTTTCTTTACTAATACAATTGCCAGCATCCACAAACTCTGTCAAATCCTAGGGACTTCTGAATAAAAAAAAGAAATGCTAAATTATATTCTGTATTTTTTATTGATACATGTGTACTATTTGATTCTTTGAAAATCAGTGAATATGTATAAGCAAAAGTTTACTAAACAATAAATAAAATTTCTTTTCATGTAATGGTTTTCAATTTCTATTTTGGCTTATTTCCTATCCAAGTGTTCATAAAGAATGTTTTTGTCATGATGTTTCTTCTACTCATAGGTATATCAATAATTTTCATGACATCATTTCTTTTGTAGCAAAACAGAAACTCTGCTATTATGGTTCTTTACTGGTAAAGCTTACAGTGAATATTGTTAAAAATATTCAGATTTCCAGATATATTTTCAAACTATTATGTCCTTTGTCAGTAGCAATTGAGGGCCAGTTACTTGAGTCGTGTTGTAACTACAGAGATCAGGGTAAGAATTCTGTAAATTATTTTTTATTTCACAAACAAAACAGCCTACAATTTTTCTTTACAGCATAGATCGTAGTGTAAGTTCCTTATTTTAAAACACTGCCCGAAAAACTCTGGTTTTCTAAAACAACTGGTCTTTCTCAGCAAGTTATAATTTTTTATCATTACCATAAATAGCACAGATCTACTTGTACTGAGATGGGGAATAATATCGGTGAATAGACATTTATATACCAGTCATGTTCATGAAAAGTATTTATAGTTTTGACCTCTCTAAATTTCCTGTACTGTTAGCATTTAAAATCATTAAAAAGTATCATTCAGTATTTTACATATCAGAAGTAATACCATCTTCCATTCATTCATAAATTTAATGACAATGTCAAAGAGCCATTAGTGAAACCACTTATTAAGTGTTTATTAGCATGCGAAATATAATTCTTTCTTGTGATTTTTGTGGGCCCTTCTCTGACCCTCAGTGCTTGATAAAGTAGAAGCAAATACTGTTTCTCTCGGAATTAATAAAACTTAATTTTTGCTTTCAATGTACAAGCATTTTGAGTCTGTCCCCTTTTCAGTTTTAGCAAGAAAGAAATTTTTTTCTTCCAGAATCACTTAATATTATTTAATGGTAGAAATAATATTTCTGTGCATCGAATCAAGCATGTTTTACAATGGCAAAAGTAATTTGACTGATGTTTAAATTAACAAAATAATTACTGACATGCTTCAGGAATGAATTAAAATGAATCCTGGCCACAGACATTATCGGGATTGCGGAGGCTCGCCACAGGCGTCTCTTTTCCAGCCTGCTCTGTAACAAGCGGAGAAAGTGAAGGTGCTAAATCATGGTTTACTGCTCCATTTGCCTCACGGCCCTCTGTCTCGGGTGCTGGGCCTCAGAAATCAATTTCACACACGGCTGCTATCAGCATTCTTTGAGCTGTCAGAAGAAAGCACTTTCTCCTCTTTTTATTAAGACCAAGGCCACTTTTATCTCACAGCTCCCACTCGGTGCTTTCCTGCCTTTACTTTCCACTGTGTCAGTGCTGAGAGTTAAACTGTCTCCTATCTCCTTCCCTTTCACTTCTAAACTTCTGGAAAGGCTAATGCACATCCACTGCACCCACTTCCTTAACGCACCCAAATTCCTCAGCGCTTTGCAATCTGGGTTTTGCCCTGCCACTTGAGTGACACAGCTCCTCTGAAATTCATCAGGACCCTGGAACTCACCACATCCTATGACCTTTCCTCAGGCCTTGCTGTGGGATATGCTGCCCTGGCTCCTCTGGCTGTGACTACTGGCCTGTCCCGCCTTGTCTTACTCATCCTGACTGGTGAATTCTGGAATCTCAAAATTCCGTTCTTGGGCTCCTGCTCCTCTCTACTGTCCTGTTTTCTTACGTACTTCTCCTTCACTCAAACTCTTTGTTTTGTAGATAATAGACAAAAATACCAATCTCCACCCCAATCTCCAGGCTTCCATTTCCTCTCACCTGAGTGGCTTGTTTTAGTTCTCTCGACTCCACATGTCTGAGAGCAAACTCAATGTTTGGGTCCCCAACCCTTTACCAGTCCTTCCTTTGACATAGTTATATACACATTTCTAGAAAACGTTTCCCCTCCCTCCAACCATTCCGTCCTCCACCTCACCCCACGCCATCCATCCAGCCACACACACATACCCAGACCTGTGCTAGATACTCTATTTTACTTCTGCAACGTTTTTCTTTTCTGTTCCCTCTTTTCCATCCCATCTGCTGCCCTAAATAGAACTCTTAGCGTCACCC
>PVKM010026895.1:0-19066 GCA_004027735.1 Carollia perspicillata | reverse complement strand
CAGCTCTTTTTAAGAGTTTACTTTTAAAATGTTAATTAAAAGAATATATTAAACCTGGGAGTACAAAAAGTGAACAAGGCAAAGAGGAATGCAAAGGTTTGCTGGATGAATATAGGTCAACAGGGATGCAACGAGGAAGGAGAGCTCAGTGCAGATGTCCTGTTTGCAGTCCAGCTCCTAGACCAATGCTGCTGCTTTATTGGGCAAGGCCAAAAGGAAGATCACATACAAGTTGGAAGATAGACCAGATGATCCGTCTGAAGGTCTTCATAATATGAGTCCTACCTTTCCTTTTGGAAAGCATGGGTGAGGGCCTTGGGGGAATGCATAAGAGTAAAGGAGTGTTTTTAGTTAGGACTCTTACTGATGGTGATAACCCCAAAACCAGCTGTAATTGGTCTAATACAAGAAGGGAAATATTTGCTCATAGAACCAATTGGTCCAAACATAGAACTGGTATAGCTCTCTTCAGGGTCTCTAATGGTGTCGTCAGGATTCAGTTACTTTTCTCTGTTGACTAAGCACTAGCCTAGAAGCTTCAGGTAAGTCTCTGAGACCTAGGTGTGGGTCCAGTGAAAAAGTGGGCATCTCATTCTTGTTGCTGAAGCCCAGGTTCCAAGTTTAGCTCCAATTCCACCAACCTGAATCACATGCGAGCTCTTGAGCCAATCATGTGGCCAAGGGAAGACGAGCTGATTGGGACTAGGGCTATTCTCACAAGCCAACATCAAAACTTTTGTTTTTTTTTCCCCAGTCTTTATTCTCTTTGTGCTTCAGTTTGGGTCCTTGTATTCATCCTCTGTCAATGCACCTTGTCACCTCTTGTGTCCAATCTGCTGCTAAACCAGTCTGTTGAGTTCTTACATTAATATATCACATTTTCTATTTGAAAATGTCCATTAGATTCTTTTTTATGGATTCACCGAAAACTGTATACGAGTATATTTAAAGAAGAATTATTTTTGGCAGCTAAAACAGGAACCAAAATAATTTCTATCAAAAGTGAATGCATAAATAAATAGTGTTATATTCATAGAATGCAGTAGCACATATATAGTAATAAAAATGAATGAACTCCAACTATATCCAAAATCATGAATGAAAGTCAAAAACATAAAATTAAGACAAAGAAGTCAGATGAAAAATGATGTGTTCATTTTTATATAAAGTTCAAAATGGATAAAACTACAATAGCTAGGCATATTTGTTTAGGTAGTAAAAGTATAAATAAAAGCAAAGAAATAATTACTAACAAAGCCAGTGTATGTACTTTTTGGTAGATGCATTAAATTTTATAATGAAAAAGGTATAAGATAAAGGAAAGGGGAAACCAAGTGTTTTGGCAAACCCACGAGAGCATAAATAGTTTTCCTGTACCTTTAACCTCTATAAGTCCTCTTCTGCTACTGCCTCCTTTAAAGATCATCCCAGACTTTCCATAGCGTTGGTTTGAATTTTTGTCCAGGAAAGTGGCAAATACCATTATCTGCAGAAGTCCTCTGTTAAATTTTATGTTATCTAGTCAGGTAGAAAAGATGTCAGTGGGTGCTCTAGAAAGAGTTATATCACCTCTCTTACCACTGGCCTCATAGGTGGTGGGATCCATGAGCAAACATGAGATAAACCCTAGCTCACAGAAGGTGGAAATAAGAGACATTAGCTTGTAGCCTGAGAGTTGAACTATAAAATCATATCATTATTAAGGCAGAGATTTTCAAATTCCCGCTAAATAATAAGAAAGATTTGTTTAGTACTTTCTAAGGCTAATGTGCTAAATGCTTTACAAGTATAATACAACCAACTTGCAAGTTAAATGGGATTATTTTCTTAATATTGCAACGGAGGAATGATTTTTAGGGCATTTTCAATAAAGGCCTCAAGGTCATGTGCCCAAGAAGTGGCAGAAATGAGTTTCAAGTTGAGAACACCTGGCTCCCGAGCTCCTGTTCTGCACTTCCACATTGTAATCTCTCTCCTATAGCGATACAATGGCTCCCAGACCTGAACAACACTGGAGGGTTCCACTGTGCATGGTGTTACTTAGCGACAGATGCGTAAAAAATCAGAGTAATTTGGGAGGGCTAATTCAGGCATTGTTCAGGGAGAGGAAGACCTGCCAGTAGATTGTATTTTTCATGGTCCCTATGGTTTAAAGCTATTTCTGCAGTGGAGCTGGATATATCAGGCCTTCTTAGCCTTTCAACAGCACACATTTTAATTATGCAAATAATCTCATCTTCTGGGTTCTTGGTTAGCAATCAGCTTTCTGATTATAATTTGACTTTCCAAAAAGAGTTCCTTAGAATTTGGAGTCTGTGCCAATTTGAGTATTCTGGTGTGTGTGACTTTTATTCTGGCTTTTATTTCTCATTGTCTACCAACATTTTTACTTAACTTCTATGAGCACATTAGTTGATGTTATCTGGTGGGTAATTGTCACACTATGAGGCAGAATAAGCCATAAAGCCATTAAATATCAGTGAAGTGATATAGTTCAGAGGTTCATAGGGGTGTGGCAGACTGAATTGTGCCCTCTTATGCCCCCCAATTATATGTTGAGGCCTTGACCTCCAGTGTGATGGTATTTGGAGATGGGATCTTTGGGAAGTAAATAGGCTTAGATGAGGATGATGTTATAAGGGTGGGGACCCATGATGGGAATAGTGTCCTCATAAGAAGAGGTTCTAGAGCGCGCTCTCTCTCTCTCTCTCTCTCCACTTTTTTCCTCACACTCTGCACGAAGAGGTCACACGATCACACAGCAAGGTGGCAGTCAGTCATCTACAAGCCAGAAAGGACTCTCACCAGAATTAGACCATGCTGGCACCCTGGTCATGGACTTCTGGACTGTAAGAAAACATTTTTGCTTAAGTTACTTAGTCTATGGATTTTGCTATGGCAATGTGAGAAGATGGATACAAGGGATTAATGGAATATAGGGAGGCAGTCCTGTTTTGAATGATTGCAAGAAGGTATAGTGAGGTAGGAAAGCTCAAGAAACATGAAAGCTCATCCCAAGAAAATGAAAACCCAGAGATCATCATCTTAGGAGAAGAAATATGAAAAACTCCTTTTATTTTCTTTAGGACTGTGTTACACCTGGTGTTCTGTACCAGGCCTTTCATCTTAGACTGTCCTTTGTTTTCTGCATTGTTTTATTCAGTAGAAGAGCAGCAGTCATGTCATCAACACTTAGAACACTTTTATTTATTATTTCTGTTGTTGTATATTTAATTTGCTTAGTTTTATAAGTATATTTTATTGACTATGTTATTACAGTTCCAGGTTTTCCTCTTTTGTCCCTCTCCATCTGGTACCCCCATTCCCTCCAACAATAACCCCCTTAGCTCATGTCCATGGGTTGTACATATAAGTTCTTTGGCTTCTCCATTGCCTATGCTGTTCTTAACCTCCCCCTGCCTATTCTGTACCTACAGTTTATGCCTTTTAATCACTGCATCTTTTTCCCCATTCTTCCCACCCCTCTCAGCTGATAACCCTCCAATGATCTCCATACCTATGATTCTGCTCCTGTTCTGGTTGTTTGCTTGATTTGTTTTGTTTTGTTTCATGTTCGGTTGTTGATAGTTTTTTTAGATTCAGTTGTTGATAGTGAATTTGTCACCTTTTTAGTGTTCATGGTTTTGATCTTCCTCCTTTTCTTAAATAAGTCCCTTTAAGATTTCCTGTAATAATAGCTTGGTGTTGTTGAACTCCTTTAGCTTTACTTTGTCTGGAAAGCACTTTATCTGTCCTTCCATTCTAAATTATAACTTTGCTTTTAGAGTAATCTAGTTTGCAGGTCCTTGCTTTTTATTTCTTTGAATGCTTCCTGCCAGTCCCTTCTTGTCTGCAAAGTTTCTTTTGAGAAATTAGCTGATAGTCTTATTGGAACTCCTTTGTAGGCAACTCTCTGTTTTTCTCTTGCTGCTTTTAAGATTCTCTCTCTGTCTTTAAACTTTGGCATTTTAATTATGATGTGTCTTGATGTGGTCCTCTTTGAGTCCAACTTATTTGGGACCTTCTCTGCTTCCTGGACTTGTATGTCTATCTCCTTTTCCAAATCAGGGAAGTTTTCTTTCATTATTTTTTCAAATAAGTTTTCAATCTCTTGTTCTTTCTCGTCTCCTTCTGGCATCCCTATGATTTGGATGCTGGAACATTTGGAGATGTCTCAGAGTCTTCTTATACTATCCTCATTCTGATTCCTTCTTTCTGGTCTGGTTGAAAGTTCATTTCTTCCTTATGTTCTGATTGTTGATGTGAATCCCAGCTTCTTTCCCTTCATTGTTGGTTCCCTGTAGATTTTTCTTCATTTCACTTAGTGTAATCTTCATGTTGTGGCCATACTCAATGAGTTCTTTGAGCATCCTGATCACCAGTGTTTTGAACTCTGCATCTGATAGGTTGGCTATCTCCATTTACTGTAGTTCTTTTTCTGGGATTTTGTTCTGTTCTTTCATTTGAGCCATATTCTTTTGTATCCTCAATTTGGCAGCCATCCCATGTTTGTTTCTGTATATTAGGTAGAGCTGGGTTGACTTAAGTGTAAAAGGCATTTGTAAATTGTATGGAACAGAGCCTTAGGTAATCCCCAGGGTGGGGCAAACTGTTACACCACTTTGTGGCTCTGGGTGGGGAGAGGGCTCACAGCTCAGAGAGGAGACTGTGTTGCTGCTTGGTCTCTTGGATTTTGCCCAGCACTCACCCCCTTTCTAGTACTTCACCCACTCTCTGTATGAGACTGATGCCCTTCCAGGTGTTGTCTTACTGTTGAGTCCCAGAGTGGGTAGATTTGTGTATGTTTTAAAACAATGCAGGTCCTTTAAGCAAAGTTTTCTGAAAATCCAGTAGTTCTTCTGCTGCCATAACTGCCACTGGTTTTTAAGCCAGAAGTTATAGGAATTTCTCTTCGCAGAGCTGGAGACCTGGGCTGTGCAGTCTGGCCTGAGGCTCAAATCATTCACTCCCATGGCATCCCTCCTAATTTTTATCTACCACTTGTGAATGTGGGACCACCCATGCCCCTTCCACCACCACCTCTCTGCACCACAATGCATCTCCTCACCTCTCCACCCTGTCTTCATCTCTCTGCTCTTCCTACCAGTCTGGATGAATGTGGCTTCTTTAAATCCTTGGTTGTCAGACTTCCATACAGTTCAATTTTCTGACAGTTCTGGGTATTATTTGTTTGAGATGTAGTTGTAATTCCTTCTTGTGATTGCATGAGGAGGCAAAGCATGTCTACCTATGCCTCCATCTTGACAAGAAGTCAATACTTAGAACACTTCTAGAAAGTAAAAAAAGAAATTCAACCCACTAAAAATATTTCATTACGTAGTATTCCTTTTGCAGGTCATTCTTTCCTTTCTGGAAAAGAATCAAGTTATAAAACTTTGGGCATGCAGTTAGCAGTACTTTTAAATGGTATTTGATTTTTTTAAAAGCTTAAGCATCTGACCATGGTTTTTCCAAGTCAAACAGCAGTTTAAAAACTAAAAGGCTTTGAAGTTGGAGGTCTGTAACGCTGTGAGCTTGGTTCTTTCTCTGTATCCCGAAATAGTTTATGAGATCAGATGAGAAAATTTGTACAGATACTGTTTGTGTTTCTCTACATAGAAGACCATTTCTTAAGAGTCTGCCCTATAAAGCTTACTTAGGTTCTGTAATACACTGAGCCACTTTTTTGAAATGTATTTAAAAAATTTGGTGTGCTGATGAAAAGTTATTTAACCACACTGTTATTACTTTTAAACATAAAAATGTTATTTTGTCTTTACTTTTCAAATAATGAACAGAAAGGTCCATAGTTTATGAAGTTCACATAACAACCCTTGACCAACACTGACTTTAAACTCACAATGTAATGACAGGAGCCCTTTTAAAGAGTTCAAAGGTCTCAAAAATAATAGTTATTTTCTACATTGTACCTACAACATGCTGGCCACACTTCTTGTAATCTTGCATTATTTTTTACTATTGTAGGACACCAGCATTGGAAATAAGTAATGGATTAAAAATGCGAATAGTTAAGTTGCTGGACCAAGACACATTACTAGTGAGAGGCTGGGTCAGAACTCTCCAACTCTCTCACTATGAAATTCACTTTCTTTTTATTCTTATGCCATGTGACATTCATAATGATATCTGCATTTCTGGGAAGACCATATAAATCTATTAATAAGTAATTTTCATTATAGAATAAGATTAAACTCCCAATAAGAGTACAAATGGATGGGCATTAATGATCTAGTGACTTGAGTGCTATTTCATTTTTGTATTGTTGAAATTTTTCAAAGCAAAACTTATTTTTAAAAAAAATGGTGGTAAGTGTGTCCTGGGAGAGAATGAAGACCAGAAGGACTGAGGACTGTTTTACCAGCAGGTTCTAACCTTGTAAAGATGACTGACCATCAAGGTATTGATCTGCAGAGCTTATAGTAATAATAATAATTCACACTTATAGAGAACTTGACTTTTTAGGTCAGAGAAAAATTGTCTGGAAGAAAAAAAGACAACTAACTGGATCAGAAAAGAAACCATACCAAGTAGATTAGATTAGCTTTCTCTGGGAAACCTTGATTGGATCAATGTTTCTGTGAGAGAGTGGGGAATTCTAGGTTACAAATAGTCACCAGGGAAGCAGTCTACCTGCAAAATGCAATAAATACAAAAGAAGTTTGAAATTGGAAGTTGGTTTGTTATAACAATACATGAAATGAAGAAGGATGATGAAGTTGAGGTAGTTACAAGCCTGAGTAGGAGGAGGTTTACCTGAAAAACAGGGATGAAAGGGCATTTTTGTGAGCAGTTTCCTGCACTAAAGAAAGAAGGATGGTTAGTCTGTTTGGTGGGTCTATTTCTGTAGAGAAGGGAGGGGACTCATTAGTTTGCCAAACCTTCATGGTAATGTTCCCAGGATAATCCAACTTCCCCAGCTCTGATTCTGTATTCTTCAGGCAACCTTCCGATGGTAATTGAGTTTCACAAATAGATTTCTCTCCTGGGAAGGAAATGAGTGGACAGATTGACATGACTATCCAATCTGCTTGGCAGTGTGATTTCTCACTGTAAATTAAGACCCTGGATCCTGCATAAGATGTAGTTGGATAGTGTGAGTCAGGTCTCTTTGGGCCCCACTTCTTGTAAACTAAAAATCAAGGACCCAGGTCTGCAGAACTGATCATAACAATCTCTTCTATTTGAATAGGAATTTACAGTTTGGCTCATGTCTCATTTAGCTTTCACAATTTGTCTTTGAGGTAATTATGATGATTTCTATTTTATTAAGATTTAGAAAGATTAAGTGAATTTCTCAAGGTCATACAGACAAAATTCAGGGCTTCTGACAATAATTCAGAACTCTTCCACTGCCAGGGATGGCTGACTACACAAATGTGGAGACTCATGACACAGAATTTCCAACAACTTGCAGCCTTATTGATATTTTGCGATAGCAGGATCTGGTGGATAGAGGATGGTCTGTTTGTAATTAAAGGTCATCAGTCTCAAGGAAACCAGCAATCTACTTTCTATCCCTTTAAATTTACCTATTCTTAACATTCCACATAAATAGAATCATACATACAATATGTAATTCTTTGTGACTGTCTTCTTTAGCATAATGTCTTCAAGGTTCATCCACGTTGTAGCGGAGATCAGTACTTCATTCCTCTTTTATTGACAGGTACTATTCTATTGCATGAATATACCACATTTGGATTATCCATTCACTAGTTGATGGACATTTTAGGTTGTTTTTATTTTTTGACTATTGTGGACAGTGCTGCTATGAACAACTGTATACAAGTTATTGTGTGAACATAGGTTTCCATTTCACTTGGGTAGGTAACTAGGAGTAGAATTGCTGGATCATATGCTAATCATATACCTAACTATTTGAAAAACTACCAGACTTTTTTTCAAGGCAGCTACACCAGTTTATGCTCTTACAAGCTGTGTATGAGGACTCCAATTCCTCCAACAGTTGTTATGACCTCCCTTTTTCATCACACCACTCCTAGTGAGTTAGTGTCTCACTATGGTTTTAGCTGACAGTTCTCTGATGACTGGTGATGTTGTACACCTACCTTTTTATGTGCTTGTTGGTCATTTACACATCTTCTTTGGGGAAATGTCTGTTCAAATCCTTCGTACATTTTTAAATTTGGTTACTGTCTTTTTATTATTGAGTCGTAATTGTTCTTTGTATATTCTAGGTATAAGTCCCTTATCAAATAGGTATTTTGAAAAAAAAATGTCCTCCCATTTGTGGGTTGTCTTTTCTGTCTCCCGATGGTGTCCTTTGAAGCACAAAAGTTTTTAATTTGGTAATGTCCAATTTATCTATGTTTTCTTCTGTTAGTTGGCTTTGGTGTACAGATGAATCTTTGAATAATGGGAAAAACTGATTATATGTCCAAATAATGTGCATTGGTACTGTGAGGTAAAGTACGAAAGAAAGGATAGTTTCAGAGGGTTGGTATCTGCTTTCATGAAATTTACATTGTGAAAGAAAGAAAGCCTACAGAAAGAAAAAAGGTAGATAATAATAAAAGGATAGATTAAATGTTGATAAGGAATAAATATTGATTCTTAAATTTCAACAATAGCTGGTTACTATCAACGTTTATTGCCTTGAGTCTTTGTAGTACAAACATATTATATCTCCAGTATATCCATCAAATAATATATTTTATATTTAGATTTTTTTATGCTTTTCTAGAGATGGAAACAACTATAACTGAATTGTACATTTGCTTCAAAGCTAGTAAAGGCTAAATAAGTTGTTCATATATATTTACATAAGATTTAACTATTTTAAACCAATTTACTTTGTGTATATATTATTACTGTAAACCTTAGTTTACACAAAACTCTTAAACTTCCTCATAAACTCTCATATAACACAATATAGACTCTTTATACAAATCAAGATGTATGTAGCTTTGACCTATTTCACAATCAGATTTCCTTCCTGGTCTGTTGGCAGGTATTTTATGAGAAAACATATGCAATATCAAGTAATCTGCTGCAAGAAATAGTGCTGATTTAATCAGAAAATAATTTGCCATTCAAAACACCTCTTCATATACTCTAAGCACTCTCTAATGATATAACTTAATAATAGATCATCAAGGAAGATTCCGGGTACAGTAAAGACAAAACAAATACACTTAGTTCAATGTTAAAAGGAAAAGTGAATGGAGAAACTTTATGCTTTTTCACACACACACAAATGCATGTCATTATGATGTTTATGGTTGCTCTGTACCAAGATTTCAGTTTATTTACTCACTAAAATTAAATTCTGAAGTGATGATGGACTGCAAATTCCATTAATATACTAATATGGTCATATAATTCAAACAACAAGCTCAAGTGTTGAAATAAAAGTCTAACTAAACTATTTTTGAAAGAAAGCACTATTAAAGTATTAAGCATAAGCAGTATGGGGGGGACCAAAAAACTGAAATTTATTTATACAGAATTGTGTATTTATCCTTACATGCTTAAACTTCAGTCACCTTCAAAGTACTCTCCATTTGATACATCTCTCAAGACATTTTTTCCACTGCTCAAAACAGTTTTTGAACCAATCAATTTTGATGCCTCCTGTCATTGTTTGTTTCACCTCTTCCACATCGGCAAAAGATATCCCTTTGAGGACTTATTTCATCTGGGGAAACAAAAAAAAGTCACTTGGGGCTAATTCAAGTGACTAGGGAGGGTGGGACATGGGGGTCATGCCATTTTCTAGTCCATAACTGTTGAACGCTCAGCACTATGTGGGCAGGTGTGCTCATAAATCACTCATGATGAAACAGGCAAATGTATAGAAAGAGTCTAAAAAAAATTCACTGGAGCCAAATGCAGCCTCTCAGAACAATTGCAGCTGGTGCACTGATACAGATGGGTTCCTAGAACACTCACCTAGTGGGGGAACCCTGTGTTACAAGAGGCCCACCCTTCAGAAGATAATTCTGGTTTTTGGGGGTCCCCCCTCATGTTAAACAAACACTATGCAATTTAAGAATAAATTTTAAGGGTAACTTTGAAATAACCAAATGCAAATTATGATTTATTACTTTCTGCATTTATTTTCAATGTTTATCTTTTAACTAATTCTAATCATGTTTCTATGCACAAATTACTAGAAAATTCTATGTTTTACCCTGTTGGTATAATATGAAATTCAACTCTTCCTAGGATTTGGGCCAGTTTCCCAGATTTTAGGATATTTTTATAACAAAGTGACTTTAGGGATTTTCTTTCCTATCACATGTGATTTATTTATTTTTAAAAATTTAACTCCTTCTGCCAGACACACACACACACACACACACACACAGAAGAGTTCTGTTTATTGCTTTTTAGTTGTTTTGTTCCTGAAGAACAAGAGGAAAAGCTTGCTCTTCCTCTTGCTGGAGAACAGGTGATCATGTGTTTGAAAGGATCCTGTAGGTAAACTAAGGTGGCCTGGTACAAGTAAGTCAGCATTCTGTGAACACACCTCCACTTAAGCACACTTGCTCTGTTTTTCCTAAGAAACACCCTGACCAATGCCTTCTGCATGTCGAATGCTTATTGCCCTTGGGCCACTTTCTAATTCCCTTCTTCACTTCTGCTTCCACTATTGAGCTGTGCACTTTCCCAATGGTCAGTTATTTTTAAGCCTGAGTCTATTCATGCCAGCTGTACTTGTTCTTGTAACTGCATAGTTTAATTAAATACTAGGTAAATCAAAGAAGAAATTACTGTAGACAGAAAAAGTTTTTGTTTTAATAAAAAAATTAAATTTGGAAATTGTCTAAAATCAAGTCACTTAAATAAAATTGCTATTGTATTAGTATGTGAAGTGACCCATAAAATTCTGAGGAAAAGCAGTTATATAATGTCTGAACTAGAAAATGTCTTAAATGAGTTCATTCATGAATTCATTCATTTACCTCACAAACATTTATTAAGTATTTACTTTGTTTCCTAGAGAGCTGAGCAGCCAGGATTATAAAAATGAATGTCACAGATCTGAAGTAAATAAAGTCTAGTAGGAAAAGTAGCTATGAAAATGCAATAAAATATGATGACTATATCAAAGGAGTATTTTTTAAGCTATGTTTATATAAACATGTGCTATTTTATTGGTTCCCAGGGACTGTTTTAAAGCAATGATTTTCTCTCTTGGTAACATGAAATGTGTTATCAATATAGGACATTTGTAACACAGAGAAAAAATGTAAACAAGACAATAAAAATTATCTCTAATTCCTCTACTCAGAGAATGCATGTTTTTGGTGAATTTTCTTCCAATATTCTTTTTCTCTACACTTTTTACACACACACACACAACACAATATTATTTTCATCATATTATATTATTTAACACTAATATATGATATGTTTTATATATCTACTCATATATAAAGTATAGCTTTTTAAAATTAGGGTTTAAAAACATATTAGTGACAACACATTGTTCAACATTAAAGTGTCTTTTTGATGTATTAATATCTATAATGAGAATAATTTAGTAAACAATCTTAGATTTAAATAAACGTGTCTGCTCAGGAGAAAATAAAGAAAAATTGGGTTGTCATGTTTTACACATTCTCAGTTATAACTGCCAAGTGTTTGAACTATTTATAGTGAGTCCTTTGATTTTTTCTCCATATCGGTTGACCCTTTTGAAATAATCGAGCCAGGATGGCATGGCAGGATATTGTAGACTGAAGGAACTCACAGCAGTTTAGGATCTAAGAAGGTGTTAACAGTTCTACAAAAAAATAAATAAATAAAATCTCCTATTGAGGGAAAGGCGCTGCTAATGCTGCAGGTAAGTGTCCATCCCCCCCTCACGTTGTCTGCTCCATCCTGCTGAGGGGTGGCATCAGAGGCGCGAGAGTGGAGCTGCCACAGGGCATGAGTGGGCACAGTGACATTGTGGTGGCCAGTGGCCAGTCTTCTTAAGTTTGTCTCTCAGAAACGGGGTCTGGATGTGCCCATTTACCAGGAATGTTTTCACTGGAACTCAGCCTTGTGTTCTACAGGCACAGATGCCATATCTGTGAAATTAGGACTGCAGAGTTTCTTTGAAAAGTCAGAAGTCCTACACATTATGACTCTCCTTGACTATTATTGATAAGGGGTAGGAGGACCAGGGACTTTCCCTTCTGTGCTTCTTCATCAGTCCTTCAACATCCCATCCCCCCGTTTAGCATGGTTTTTCTCCACAGATGGAACTGACCGGGGCTTTGATCAGGGACCCTGTGCCCACAGGGAAACCCAGGCAAGGTCAACAGGAGAACTGCCCCTCACTCTGCACCTGGACACCCAGATCTCACCTCAAACACATGTGCCCTGGTTTATGATGCCATGTCCGCTTCGTGGTTCTATTAACTAGCTCAGTGGCCTTCAAGTCTGTTTCTGGGAATCCTTCACTCTTCCTGAATCACCTCCTTTCATCTTTTCTGCTCTGGACTTTATTCTTAGTCTCCACCCTTGCCTGGAAACACAAGTGCTAGTTTTTTATGTGATTTCCTGTCACACTGTCATCCTGGATGTGTTCCAATGTCAGGGCTGGTTTTGTGGGCATGTGACCCGTACATCTCACATGGCTGTGTGCTTGGAAGAGCCCTGCTCTTAATTTAATGTCCTCCTGCCACTGTCTTGAAATTCTTGATGATTTTTGAACAAAGAGCCTTCCTGAAATTTCATTTTGCACAGAACCCCATAAATTATGTAGCCTGTCCTGTCCATGACACATGGCCACAAGCCAAATTGGTCCACTCCCATGGTTTCCCCTGTCACATCAGCATGGCCTAAGACCTTGTACAGAAGGAGGCCCGACCAATGGGGATGAAGACTCTACCATCTCTCCTTGCCAAAAGGGACACAACTGTATGCACAGCTAGAGGGAATCAGTGGCACCAGCTGAGGCTGCCATGGGGAAGTCAGGCTTTGAGAGCTAATTTAATAAGATAATTTGAATACAAATATTGGGAGCTAGGACTGACTTAATATGTCCTTCCTCCAGACAATGTTTAATGGGGACCAGGGAGAAGCAGCTGGTACCTGTCTTCCACTTCCATGGTCTTGTAGACATGAAGGAGACCTAAGCTGATACAATGTAGAATGAAGCTGAATGTGAATTTGGAGTAATGTGGCTATTGGCAATATTAAATTCCTGCTTATTTAATAATGGCTTATTATTTAATAGTAACCAGGAGATGTATGAGACCTGCCAAACATTCATCCATGAGCAGAGAAAGAACAAGTTGAGAGAATAGGTTCAGAGGGATACTGGTGAAAATAAAACAGTTGCTTTTTGCTTGTACTCTATTGAATCCAGCTTATTTAATACACTAAACACTAGAGCCTTATTGCCTTGAGGCCATTGGGAGAATGAGCAAGTGGTTCTTGAGGGAATACCATATTAAACCGTAAGGCTCACTCTTCTCACTCATGAAGCTGACCTCAAAATAATGCAGGGACTTACCTAGTCCCTGCTAAAATAATAACTACCAATTTTAGGTGTTTACTATGTGCCAAGAAAAGTTCTAAGCATATTTTATGTCTTGTATAATTTCTAGACCACAATGAGTTGTTTTAGTAAGCACATTATATAAATGAGGAAATTGTGTATCAAAACTATTAGTCACTAACTCATATAGTGGGTAAGTAAAGGGAGCAGCACTTGAAGCCAGTACCAGCTAAACTCCAAAGCTCATGCTCTGAACCAGTACCTTGCTCTGTGCTTAATGTAGCTAAAAAACTGAGTTATTCAGATTTTCAGCATGCCTTTTTGGATAGTTTTTAAAACAATACTCATATATAGTAACCAAGAAAATAGCATCACTTTCAACCAAACAAAAAGCATTCTCATCTCCTCCTCTGTTCTCTTGTTCTTCCATATTTATACACATAAATTGTAAACTAAGCAAAAAACCACCCAAATTGATTAATTATGCTAAAATAAAAAATCAGTCATCTATACTGCTTTTGAAAGACCTGTTCTAGTTAAAAAAACAAAAAAACAAGAAAGCAGGTCTTTACCTGGTTTCTTCAAGTTTCAGATGATAAAGAAAATAAAAATTACTGTTCTAGATAAAAATCTGATCAACAAGAAAGAGGGCATGACGGCCCAGGAAGAGAAGGCTGTCTGTGGTCAGACATAGCCTCAGAGTTCAGCAAAACAGCTACAAGCTAAGATAGAATTAGAATCTCAGATCTGCAAGTACCTGTGAAGAGAAGAGGATGGCCGAGGACCAGATATAGCTGCACAGAGCTCTCTCTTTCTGTCAGTCTTGGTTTACATACTCACAGGAATAAGATGAGAAAGGAGGAATCTTGAACCAGGAATTCCATGAGTCTGAAGGAACAGTGTAAAATTGGTGGATATTCTGAATAAACAAAGGGTTAGACAACCACTCCCTAATAATGGTTCAAGTGCTAACACATCCCAATAGAGATATTTAAAGGACACTATTATCCATACCCCTGGACTGGGGTTGGAGGAAAGGCTACAGACTTTGGGAATAGGGGAGACCAGGCTAACATGCCCACTACTGCAGATAACAGGGACAACATAGGCACTGGCTGACCCAATAATGGTCTCCCACATTAGTAACCTTGATCCAGTCTTGGATGCTTTTCCTAGAGACTGTATGTTGTCTGGACCAGAGAAAGGCTACACCTTCAGAACACAAAGTAGGATTTTAATAGTAATTTTTATCTGTTAGAAAAGAAGCCTGTTTCCCTGTATCTGCACCTTATCCCCTACAGCATATGACAGAAAATATTGTATTTATAAGAATTCTCTTCTAGCATGGGAATATGATCTTCAGAGACAATCTTTAATTAGCCCATTTGGAGAAAGTGGGTATCCCAAAGGACCTACTAGTGGTCATTTTATCCCTATCTGCTACCTGAGAGGGCTGTTGTGAGTGTGAAATGTTAAGGTATGTTTAACAAACGTTACAGCACTGAGAGCAATGCCCAGCATGTTGGAAGTATGTCACCACAATTTTCTACTATTATCTTTCCTAGGATTCTCTTTAGAATGAATCTTAAGATAAATATAGTGTTTTATCTCCCATAACCACCTTTTCTCCTTTTTATTTGTTAAAATTTTTAATATTTATTGATTTTAGGAAGGGTAGGGGAGAGAGACAGAGAAAAAGAGGAAGAGAAACATTGATTTGTTGTTCCACTTATTTATTCATTCACTGGTTGATCCTTATATGTGACCTGACTGGGGATCAGACCCTCAATGTCAGGACGATTCTCTAGCCAACTGAGCTACCTGGCCAGGGCCCCTTCTCTCCTTTAAAAAAAATAAGGACATTTGCTGATCTCCAGACTTTTTGTATCTTCTCTTTGTCTTTCCCCAGTTTTCCTATAGGTTCTCTATGCTCTTTTCAAGCAGGAAGATATAATGCATGGGGACCAAGAGGACTTGCATAGCAATTTACAATCCCCCCAGCCCCAGTTTTGGAGTTAGCTCCAATAATCACCACTTACGTTGATGGAGAAACAAGTGGAATAAGCATTTGGTAGTTCGTTCATTACAGCTGACCTTTGAACAACACAAGTTTAAACTGCAAGTCTACTTTATATGCAGATTTTTTAAATAAATGCAGTCTACTCTCTGTATTTCTGGGTTTCACATCCTTGGATTCAAGCAACTGCTGATGGGAAATATCTTTGGGAATCCAAGGATGTGGAGAGTTGACTGTATACATTATTCTATACCACTTTCTATAAAGGACTTGAGCACCTTTCGATTTTGGTCTCCATGGGGGACCTGAAATTGATTCCCCACAAATATCAAGAGATGACTGTAGTCAATTTTGGGTGAGTCAAAAGTTATATTCAGATTTTTCAGCTGGCATGGGTTGTCACCCTGAACTCCCACATTGTTCAAGGATCAACTGTATATCATTTATCCCCAAAGATTAGGCCTGTGTTTCCCTTACTCTTGTTCTCTCTCCAAAGCTGAATACTTTTACGGTTCTTAACATCCTGTATAAAGCTCTCTAAGCTCTCTAAGGCTATATCCTCTCAGCCAGCCACTCCTCACCCAGGGTAAGTGAGGGCTTCTGTGACTCTGAGTTTGGGCAATGTCCCTTTATATTCATCTTGAAAGGTGACCCCTTTGGAGAAGCAAGAGAGTAAAGAAAGAACAAGCCAAGAGTTGAAGGACAACACCCCTCTCCAGATCCCAACTCCAGCCCCTTCCCCACACGTCACCTCTGTCTCAGTAGTGCCTGCAGCTAACTGCCCAGCTGGCAGTGGAAGACATCCCATGATGAGGTAGCCAAGTTACGTGCGAAAGACTGAAGTTCACTGAGGACAGGAGGTTTGTGCAAATCGATTTGGAATGTGTGAAAGTACAACTTATACGAATGCCAAACACATATAGGTCAAACTTATTTGTTCATAGAACACATTCTCTGAGAACAACCCCCCTGGGATAACACAGATTCATCTAATTAATGTGCAATTGGCAATTTCCACTTGTCTTGGGCCCATCCTGCCCTCATTTCATTAACCTTGTCATAGTAATATTTATATTTTATGTTTGGAAATGTTTTTAGAGCTCATTTGTCAATATCATTAATGGGTTTTACAATATTTGTTGATTTATGGATTAATTTTGTGAACATGAAGTAATATTCCTACAGCATTATTGTATTTTCCCAGATGTAACACCTAAGCAAAGCATTCTAAGCAATGTGTTTAAATTGAGAAATCGGTTTTCTCAAGGATGTCATAACACCCTACTTACCCTATTGCCAGCTGTGTGATCTTGGAATAGTCAAATAATCTCTAGTTTCTATGTCCTTACTTGTAAAATATAAGGAGTAAATTATGATCTGTGATTCCCTAACTGTAGTCATCTCATTACATTGGTGATATGTAAGTGACGTTTTTCCTATTTAAATGTAAAGCCTGATATTTGAAATTGCAAAGTTCACATTTTTATGACGTTGGTTATAACTGAATACAGTCTTTTAAAGTCAGTTTAGTTTTTCCCTTTTCTCTTGGAATAATGTGCATAGGTATTTACATTATTGCTGATTGATGTACAACAGATAATTCAAAGCCATTCACATCCTGATGTTTATGTTACACTTACATCATTGATTTTCGGGCTTTATGGACACCTCTGAAAAAGCAGTGAATGGCTTGGCTGGCATCTGGGAACTTGCATTTGGGGAGGGTTCCTGTCATCCTAACTGGTTAAGAATGGCCTCTTGTGTTTAAAAGGTTTATACGACAATTGGGCTTATGTTGAACATCTGCTTTTTTCTAGAAGTATAGAATTTTGGTAGGCCCCGAGTAGAGGATGCCTATGTGACCACCTGCCAACAAAAATCCAAGACACAAAAGTCTCTAATGAGCTTTCCTGGTAGACCACATTCACACGTGTTGTCACAGCTTGTTGCTGTGTGACTCCACTGGGAGAGCATTCTTGAAACCCTGCTTCTGATTTCTTTCAGACTGTGCCCCTTTTTCTTTGGTTGGTTTTGTTTTGCGTCCTTCAGTTGTCGTAATTATAACCATGCGTATTCCTACGCACCAATCCTGTGGGTCCTCCTGGGGAATCACAAACCTGAGTAGGATCGTGGGAACCCCCAACTCAGAAGCCTTGAAATGGCTCCTTTCCCCTGCATCGTTTCAGGAGTGAATTCATTTCAGAGACGTTTAGGAGCATTCCCTACATCACATACCAGTTTCCAGCCATTTAGTCCATGGACTAAATGAGTGTGACGGCCATGTTAACTGACCCATGATGTAAAAATACAAGTGTTTATCCAAGTGTTCTCATGAACATGAACATTACAGACAAGTGGTTTTCAAACTTATTTTTTGTCATGAAATCCATTGGGTATTTAAAGAATTTATGGGAATGCCTATGTGTGAAACATTTCCAAGTAAGGCTGCTATGGCTGGGGAAGGCTTCAGAGTCTTGTTATCCCTCCTCCTTTTTGACCTCAAGATAGAAAATGTTACTTGGAGTTTCCTTAAAAAAAAAAAAAACAGTCTGTGCCATAACTCTGAGTATTCCACATGTGCACTTCCTTACACAGGGTTGGAGAGAGATGGCAAATTGCACTATTATTAGTGAATGCATACATAGAATGACCAAATTAGATTATGAGACTGAAATTAGGTTTTGTGTTTTATGAGAAAGCAAAATTTTAGCATTGGAGGAGTTATAAATGCCACAGCTAAAGGCAAAGCTGAAATCTTACTTCTGAACCTGAGGTGGGGACTAATTGCTTTAAGCATCTATTATGAGCACACTATTTATTATTTCATTTCATATTTAGAAAACCATGAGAGGTACTTTCTCACTCTTTCATAGACTAGGAAGCAAATTCTCACATTGGCGTAGAGTTGGAATTTGCATCTACCCCAACCCTTTTTGCTATAACACGTTGCATTCCTAGGTGTCAGCCTGTCAGGTCATCTACTGTTTGACCCAGCAGCTCAGCTCAATACCCTCATGTGCTGTGTTTCTTTCTTTTGTGGCTTATGAAGTCCTTTTACCTGAATGAAGAGTGTGTAGCTGGAAGGCCCTGCTTCCATATGCTCTGCAAGACAGACAGGGACTTAGGGGAGAGGCATGTGGTTATTACTCCTTGGAGAGGCAGCACTGAAATCTGGATGAGCATGTAGCCAAAAATACCTTCAAGGGTCCCACAGTCCTTGCTAAACCGGAGCACACAGGAAATGCGCTTTAATTACCACTGGCCACAGCTATCTGAGAGACATTTTGCTGCTTGTGACTGATTAGCCTGATGCCTTTGTTTAAAAAGGAAAGCTCTATTCCTGATAGCTGCTTGTCAGCCAGAGACTCTTAATGGTCTCCAATTTTTCTTGTTTCTTGATGCTGTGCATCAGTGAATCCGCAGAGCACTTCCTTTTTCCTCCCAGCCTATGATTATCTCACTTCAGCTTGCCACACAACAGCTGTCCCCCCCAGTGCACGTGAGCAATCTAGCAGAATGACATTGCTGTGCACTCTGGCTTTGTGCCAGGACTGTGGAAGGACGTTACT
>PVKM010026894.1:0-18933 GCA_004027735.1 Carollia perspicillata | reverse complement strand
CTTTGGGTCTTGTTCCTGAGGTTTTCTCTAGCTCCCCAGGAATTTGCTACCCCAAGTCATAGCAGCCTTAAAAATGCTGGATTGAATGCTGCCCCCAGAGGCAACCATCACTGAATGACTGACAGTTGGTGGTGGATAAACCCAGCTTCCTGCGTCCTAAGCTCTTGATGGGACAGTTCGGAAATGTGTTCCCCCCAATTCCTCAGAGGTTCTCCAGTGAGATGGAGCCTATCATGGTAATCCGCTCATTGCAAAACCCTTTACTGTGTTCTCTCCCTTTCTGATCCCACTACTCCCACATCCTCCTTTGAGCTTCCTGAGATTAGCATCTAGATAAACAAGTTACACCTAAGTCTCTGTTGGGGTACAACATGAAGGAGGACTCACACTAAGAATGGAAGTTGACTGTCACTCAAGACACATGGGCAAATGCAGGTATCTATAAAATACACTGTGAAATGCTTGTTTTTAGTACCCTGAACCTTGACATAACTATAATCACAGCTGGTATTAATCATTGGTTAACCTTTGCATTAGGATGTATGCTCATTGGCATGTTAATCTGGAAGATTGCCTTTCCCCTCACATTCCAGCTAGTGTTGTGTTTCTGCCCTAAGTCAACCGAGCAGTCAGTGATCTGGTGGCTAGCTCAACATGTGGGTCTAGGATGTTCCTGATATGTGTCAGGTGGAGCCTGAGTAGGAGGGGTGGGTCTCAGGAAGAAAAGGTTGTAGGACATGGGGTGTTTTTCAGAAGACAGCTTTGTTTTCCCTGAATGTTTTTGTGTCACTTTCTTCATGAGATTTACTGCAGGTGGCTCTGGTCTCTTAGACTGTAATTCTATAATAGAGCTTTTTGGGGGAAGATAAGGGACAGAAGACACAAAAGTCCTGATATAACAGAATTACTCCCTGGCATGATGAGGATATATTCAATATGCTTAAGAGATACAGACAACTTTCCCTACAAATCCATCTGTTTGTCTGTTACCCAAACAGGACACATTGCCCTTTGCCTGTTTATACTTTCGGAAGGTTATGTCTGGTAACATACAGTTGGCAAACCTTGAGTTTTCATACAATTAATTCCATCATTATTGAGTGCCTGCACTATGTACCTACACTTTCCCAAGCTACCTCATTTAATGTGTGTACAAACCATTGATAGAGACATCTCTATCCCATACGACAGGTGAAGACCCCGACTTAGAAAAGTTAAGTTGCCATAAGCCAGTAATAGCAGTGTCAGCGGGTGGACATAAACCTGGGGTTCCTTCTAGCACCTCCTGATTCAGTAGCTTTGAAGATGTGTGATCCTGGTGAAAAATCAATAGGCAACATAGGTGTTATATTTCTCCCAAAATGGGCTCTTGGAAAATTATTTCTGTTCTTAATTATTCCCTGTATCTTCTGATGAAGATAATCACTCCTAAAATGGCATCTTGCACAAAGATTCTGTAGTAAAACAAATGATGTAATTTATTCTCTTGTATTCTTCATGTAGAACATAGCGGCATTGTATTTACAAATGTAGAACCTCCTATTTGGGATATCGTAAGCATAATGAAACCCAGTCACACATCCCAGCTGATGATTAGTCACGGAAAATGAATGCTGTCTAACCGTAAGACGTGAATATCAATTCCCAACACACAAGACAGACCTTTGTCTAAGTCATTGCAAACTTGTTCTTTCTCCTCCTTCTCTGCCGCCCAAATAGACTCAGAAAATTGAAAAGAGATTAACTGTGTCCAAGCATTCCAATATACTAAGATTTATAATTATATGCTAAATATTGCCACATCAAAAATAAACATCCTGTTTATGAAGAAAAGTATACGCTCTGTAGAATTTCATGACACTACAACTCCTGATACAATAACATGGTATCTGGTATAGCATGGCATTTGTGTTTGCTCCAATACACAGAATTTTCTAGAACTCAGAGTTGATGTATATTTTCCCATATTGTTTAGTTTGAAATATGAGAGATCTCTGAGTCTTGTGTGTGAAATCCAATCTTAGAAAATCCTTTTCTTTCCAGTTTGAGTTAAAGCTTCCTGGAACTCTATTTTTAAAGCCTTCAATTCCTCTTTCATTTACAGAAACAGGTATCAGATTGCTGCAGGGAGGCCAAAATTAGAGGAGCTTTGCTTGCTACTAGAAGAGCAAAAAAAACTTACCAGCTTGTCTGGTTAACCCTTCTCCCCTATTAAAAACAAACAGCCTGGAGGTAATTAAAGTAACTGGTTAATGAGTATAATCTGTCAATAAATTAAGAAATCACCAATTATCAGGCACAATTCTATTTCGGATACTGTATCTTTTTATGTAAGGATATAACACTTGGCAAGTGAAAGAGCTAATTCATATTATGTGTCTTGATGGAAAGGCATTTGCCACCAAAAAGTATTGGTTCCAGATGGCTAAGTATTTTTGATATGTCCTTAAAGGCTCATACCCATTGCTGTCTTAGAAGAACATGTTGGTTATTAGCATCTAAATTTTCAATGGGTGACTAATGTAGGTTTGTGAGTGAGAAAGCTTAGTGATGCAGGAGGCATTGTTTCAAATGTCAAAATTTCTAATAACAATAGGATAGTTAGGTAATGCCAAATTTGCTGGGCAATCCAAAACATTATGGACTCACAAATTTTATCTTAAATTCAGATTTTCAAAGTATCTCATTCTGGTTGAAATTCCCAGGACCCTTTTAGGACTTTAGTTTCATAAATGACAGTAATTCAGCACAATAGAGAAAACTTCAGTTCTGTAGTCAGAAAGACCTGGGTCCTAGTCTTATCTCTTCATTTGCTAGTGATGGTACCTACATTAGGCTATTTATTCTTTTTTAATTTCCTTATCTATGAAATAGTGATAATTAAAGTACCTAATTCATAGGGTGGTTGTGAAAATAAATTGAAATAATGGACATAAAGTGTTTAACACAGAGTAAACTCTAAATCATTAAAATTCTGTTTTCCTTTATTATCATTTTATTATCCTGGGACAAAAGAAGGGCAAGGACTATAAGAACGGACTCTAAGACTGCAAAAATCCATGTGTGTGCAAATAAAATGCAACACCTATTATAAGAAAATACATCAATATCTTTATGGTAAGGTACAAAAATTATAATAAAAGCAATTTGGGGGGTGCAACTCAGACATGAAATGACTGAATGATGTAAGTGCAATACTCAAATATTTACTTACTATGTGGTTATTTACCAACTTACTGAGGTATCGCTATTCTAACATATTTAAGGTATTGAGCATGTCATCTGCTAATTTTAAATATTGCTTATTTTCCATTCTCATATTCGTCTTCAGTGTCAATCAGCAAGGCCATCAATACAACTAGTGTTACCCTTCGAGTGTTTGGAGAGGTCTCCAGAGTGTATATTCTCCAATTGCATGGAGCCTGAGACATCACAACGTTTTAATCCATCAATAGCGCTATCAATCAACAGCGCTATCACTGGAAAATTGATCCAAAGCCATAAGAATGCATTTAAATTAGGAATTTTTGGTTCTCATTTGTCAAGTAGGTTCATGTTTATGATCTGGTAATATAACCATTTGCTGAATAGCTTTCAAAGCAACCTTTTTTAAAGTCTCGTTCGAAGTATTGAGTGAAGTGCTTTTAAAGAACTAATATTATCCTGAAGGACAAGAGAAGGCTTCCCTGAGGAGGTGGTGCATGAATTGAGCACCCAAATTGACGCAGGTGTTTGGTGAAGCACAGTGACCACCATCCTCGAGCTATCTTAATGACAGGGAGAGTGGCCAGGGGTTACTGCACTAATCTACGAGTGGACTATAGACAGAAATAAACAAGGACCTGGGCGGGGAAGTCAAACCAAACTGTCACATCAAAGAGGAAAGCACATAGATTTCATCAAGAAGAAAGAAAATGCACTGGCCAACTGTGTATAAGCGAGGAAGTAGGGGACAGACCAGGCACTCAAACATGATTTGTGAAGTGAATGAAGAAAGGATAAAAAATAAGCTTATGGTTTCAAGCCAGAGATAATACAATTGGCAGAAAGAACTTGTTCATTTTTCCAAAAGGTAAGTTATCCGGTGGGAATCTGGAAATATTGAAGAATAAGAACAGCTGAAATGCTACTGATGGAGAAACTTAGGTTAGAGGAATCCTTCATATATCAGGACAGGTGCAAAGAAAATGTAATGCAGCCAGGATTAGAAGCTGTCCATGAACTGCAAGGAATGGCTTGGGTGTAACTTGTTGTTCCTGAATGGTTACGCTTGAGTAGTTGTGTCACACGTAAAAAACAACTGCGGTAGAATGGAAAGAGCATTGGACTTGAAATCAAGAACTGAATTCACATCTTAGATGTGTTACTTATTAGCTGTGTGACCTTCGGCACGTTATTTAATCTCTCAGCTGCTTTGTTTGTGCTATATCGTAAAAAAACATGGCTCTCACTGAGTGTGAGAATTAAATGAGACAATGTACACATTCTCCATCAAACTGCTGGCCACCTAGTAGGTATTCAGTTATTTTTCTCTTTAATCTTAATCTGGAGAGAAAAAAATGAGAAATACCTAGCTTCCCCTTGAAAGTTCAACTGTAAAATCACCAACCCAAGTCTAGCCAATGTTAGCAACGCAGACAAAAGGAAGCAGCGAAGACAGAAGAATGATCCAGTCTAACCAGGAGAGCCTCCATGAGTTTGCCAGAAATTGTCACTATGGCTCCTGAGATTATGATTCCCTCGTAATGATACCTCTGCTACCCCCCTTGCCTGATTAAAAATGCTTCTCTCTCTCCCCATAAGTGGATACGTGACTCATATTTGCCCGATACTAGACTTTCCTCAAGATTTTTGAAATGGAGCTGGAGAGAATGGCTCATTGCTGAACTAGAAACTGTAAGCCACTGGAGAAACAAAATGTTTTCTTGTATGTAGGGCTGTACTGCATTGGAATATGCATGGTACTTTAGCAGTCTTGGAGATTTAAAGAGGGAACTGATTCCCTGGCTGGCATAGCTCAGCGGATTGAGTGCTGCCTGCAAATCGAAAGGTCACTGGTTCAATTCCTAGTCAGGGCAACCAACTGATGGGATTTATTCTTCCCTTCCCCCTCTCTAAAATAACTAATTAACTAACTAACTAACTAAATAACTAACTAACTAACTAAATAAATAAATAAATAAATTTTAAAGATGTAAATTTAAAGAAGAAAATGGAAATGGTTTGGCAATATCTTGGTCACAACACTTAATGTGGCAGAGGGGCCATTATCAGAGGTAGTTATAAAGTGCTTTGGGTCAAGTCTAAGCAGAAAGAGGATGATAATGGCCTAAGAATCCCGACACCCATAGTCCAGAATAGTGTCTGTGTTTTCATCACTGAGCAGGCTTCTTCGGCAAACTAGCCAGTGCACTAACACCAGGAATTGGGTCCTGAGGGCTGGCTTGCATATTATCAGTCCAAAAATAACCTTAAGAAGCAGAAATACTCTGTGAAAGATTTGCACATGCCTAAGCTAGATTCCACCAGCTGTACCTGGGAGGGCAGGTGAGAGAAGCAAGTGAGAGTGCCTGGTGGACAGCGACCCAGAGAGCAACTCCCCTGCAGGCCACTTTCAATGGAGGGAGAATCAAGGGAGAATAAAGGTAGAAAAGCTGGTCCTCTAGCCTCAGAGTTTTACCAGAGTTTATCAATGGCAATAAAGTGGGTTCCTGGAGCAGAGTGGAATTTCCTGTGATGCCTGCTAAAATCAATTCACTGGGCCCCATCCTGGCCTGGTAATCTACATTCTTAAGAGCTCTGCAGGTAAATCTTAGGCACCTGAAACTTGAGAGCTTCTAGGTAAAGGAAATAGCCTGAGAGATAACTGGCAGGATATGTATTGAGCCTTTTCTGGCTTCTTCAGAAAAGAGGCAGTTGGCATTCTCAAGAGAACCTTACTCAGAGACATGCTTTAAAAAGTATTTCCCCTTTATCCTTTACTATTTCCCACCCCCTCCCCTTTCTCTCTGGCAACCACCATGCTCTTGTCTGTGTCTCTGAGTTTTTGTTTGTGTGTCTCATCTGGTCACTTGTTACTTTCAATATTATACCCCACATATGAGTAAAATCATACGGTTCTTCCCGTTTTCTATCTGACTTATTTCACTTAGCATGATATTCTCAAGATCTGTGCATTTTGTTGCAAATGATAGTATTCCATCTTTCCTGATGGCAGAGAAGTATATATACTACTCATTATATAGTATAAATATATAATGACAGAAGAAGACTTGACTTTGGGTGGTGAACACACAATGTAATATATAGGTATTGTATTATAGAACTGTACCCTTGACACCTACAAAATTTCTTTAACCAATGTCACCCCAGTAAATTTAATTAAAATTTTTAATAAAAAGTAAAAAATATTCCTGTGCATTGTATTCTCTATAGAGGCATGGACCATCTAGGAGGTTTGACTTCTTCTGTGAAATAAAAGGAAAAAAAATATTGTTTCTTTTATTGATTCAAGAGCAAAAGGCAATTAAGTCTTCCTTCTTATGTCTGCAGCTGAATAGAAACTGAATACCATAACTTTCTCAGGTTAGCCTGGCCTCTCATCATTATTTATGCCCAACAAGGCATTAATATATACCATTCAACAGATGGCCTTGTATTTTATCTATGTTTACTCCCAGCAATCGAAACTGTTTGCTCAGCATCTTTACAATCTCTGTTTCTGTTCAGACAGGCATGAAACTCTTCTCTACCTGCCTGTTAGCAATGGTAGCCAGGCTGAGCGACAAACATGCCAGTCCCTTGCGCTCCCTATTCTGATAAGCTTTCATAACAGTTCCCCCTTGCTTTTCACTTTTGCTAAAAGGTGAATATATGTTGACACATCACATTTTTGGACACCTCTCTAGCAGCTGTCAGGATGAACTTGTATTTTCTGCTTGTCTTACACATTCTGTTATAAAGCCCAGTAGAGTCCTTGCTTTCTGGATATAATGCAATCCCCACACTTAGAATTCTCTTATTCCTTTTAAATACTGGTAATCTAGTTACTAAAAGTGTCTCTACATTTATTCTAACTCAAGTTTAATTTGAAGGCATTCAATGACTCTTTTCCTCTTTAAAGTGATATACAATAATGGAAAGATCAACTGATTAAAGGTTTCATGCTATTCCTGGTCTCTGCATTTATACCAATCAATTCTTCATTATGTCATTGTGTTATCCGAGCTGTGCATTCTTGCATGACAGTGGACAAATAGCCTCCTGTTGATTAAGATTTCCTATGAAGATATAACTAAAGACTTTAGAAACATTTATGGGACAAGTGAATATATGTTTTGTTTAGTGTCAGAAGATGCCTGAAATGATACTTTATAGTTAATAGGGATTAATAAGCCTCTAAATATTAATCTAGAATTAACTTTGGCTGATGCATGCTAAGGATTAACACTAGATTGCTTAAAAATAAGAATTTGAGTTCAATATTTAATCAAAATTACTTGAGTGGAAAGGAGAAATGGTGAGAGATGAGAAAAAAACAAGGGGGGAGGGAAGAGGAAGAGAAGAAAGGTCAGAGTGTAACTGAAAGAACATTCACTTTGGGGAGACACGGACATTGGGTCCATCCCGCCTGACCCATCACTTTTATACCCTGAGGCAGTTCATTAACAGCATTGGTGAGCATGTCACTACTCACAAGTTTCGGAGTTTCCTTATTCTTAAAATATAGCAGATAATTCCTATTGGAACAGTCAAAGTTGTTGTTGGCAAAAAACTGGAACATAAACTACTTTAGCTAAGTTCAACAGGAGGGTAATGTATTGGCGAAGTATTAGGAAACTTCTAGAAGCCTTAGGAAGATGGTGGGGACAGGAATTAGCAGGGCCCACAGGAGGCCACGTGCAGCCACGATCCTGCTGTACTAAGACTTCAGGAGTGGTGAATGGGATGTTATTGGAGAGGTGGATGGGGCATCAGAGACACACACTCTCTCTCACAGTCGCTGCAAATAGTCCCCGCACCTTCCAGTAATCTCAAGATTCAAGTGTGTAGGCCAGAGGAAAAGCCTAGGTACTGCGGCTGTGGCCTTGGCTTCTGAGGAGGGAGGGAAAGGCCTGCCTGACCGCCCAACTCCTAGAGTTTGATAGTGACAGAGACCCCTGCCTCTCTCCTATCTTTATAATCCCCCAAATTAAGAACAGTGCCCAGAGGACTGATGTTACAAGTTTCCATTACACTACAGCACAGATTATTAAAAAGAGAGTAACATGAAAAGAAATGCATTGGTAAAAGTACCCAACGCCTAGCACGTGTTGGATAAACATCTGCATTGTTCTTTTTCCTGGTTCCCCATTCATATTTTCACACATAGAATGCACATTGCTATTGGCATGTTACCTACGAGAAGATTGAAATAAATGTGGAGTTTGGGCCTAGGTCATGTGGTAAAACTGATGACAAGGTTAGGCAGGAGCTCAAGCTGATGAACAATGCAGAGACCTTCTTAATGCCAAGAAAGAGTAAGAGAAAAAAATATATGATTTTTTTTTCATTTGAGGACAGTAGGGAAGGAATGGCCTTCTTTGCTGTTTGATTCAGATTCAGATTGAATTCTTTCATTTCCGTCGCAGTGTTTACTCAGTTGAGCCCCAGATTTCTTGTAATAAACAGTGTCACAGAACAGCAAGAAGAGAGGGTTAATATTCAGACATATGTCCCTGACTGCTGCGTGAGCAAGTTATGGTTTAGAGATGGACTTATAAATCCCCCAGCTTTATCTGTTTCCTTGATTCCCTTAGATGCTTGGAGTTAGTTGATGAATCTCACCTCAATATAAAATTATTGAAGAAAACTTTATTATTTACTGGTATTTAAAATGTCCAGGTAGCTTACAGGTAGAACCAAAAGAAGCGGAATTTGCTTATGTAACAGTTATTCATTCCCTACCAGTGTTTTGTTGTACAACTATATATATATATATATATAAAATATATATATATTTAAAATTATACTCTTTGAAATTTAGTGCAGTACTGCCCTACATTAATATATTAAATTATTGTTCTATTTCAACCACACCAGGAATCATATATCGAAATATTCGTGCAGGAATTAAACCATATTCCATCTCTAGTAGAAGCTAAGTTGTATCATCCTATTTCTTCATACAGATAAGCACTGAGAAGTACTCAGCATTTCTTTGTTTGGCATCTCTTAACGTCCACTCCTTGCCTCGGGGTTACCTCCCCCTGTCCTAGATGCCTCCCCTGCATTTTCATGTTGCCTGCCAGGCTCTGTGCTTCTCCACCAGGTCCTTCCAGAGGTTGCTGCTGATGTGCCAAGCTGGTCAGTCTTCTCAGGTGGCCCACTCTTTGAAGGGATACTAATTCCCTCTAATTTGAAGGGATGCTTCCCTCTAATTTCCACCTCCTCCCATAAACACTGAATGTACTCTCAACAAAAAGTTTTCCCTACTGCTCCTTTCCTAACTGACCCTTTGATGCCTCATGCAAACACACATGTGAAGAGCCATTGGAATTCCAGTGATGGGCATGGCTGCCACTCATGCCAGAACCTCTTTCTATAGCACATCCCATCGTCTAGTAAACAAGCATCTGATGAACCTGTTTCATCATAAGAAAGCTTGGAGATTTGAGGTTTTTTGTTTTTGTGAGTTTCCATTATAATGCTGCATGAAGAAGCAGTTACCTCATCATTTGGAAGGGGCCCTTGAGGAAATGGTGTCCCCTGGAACTTTCTGCAATGATGGTGGAAATGTTTTTCATCACCACAGTTCAAAATAGTAGCCACTAGCCACATGCTGTATCACTGAGCATTTGAGACATAGCTCACATTACTGAGGAACTCACATTTTAATTCTTCTTAATTCGATAATATTAAATTATTGCTTTTTAATTTTTAATTATTTTATCTATTAATTTTAGAGAGAGATTGAAAGAGAGGGAGGGAGAGATGGGGAGAAAGAGGACAGAGAAAGAAAGGAGGATGGCGGGGGAGAGAGAGATTTGGTGTTCCATTTATATATTCATTCACTGGTTGATTCTTGCATGTGCTCTGACCGGGGATGGAACCTGCAACCTTGACGTACTGGGACAGTGCTCTCACCAACTAGCAACCCAGCCAGGGCCACCATTAAATTATTTAAGTGACTATATTCTCATGAATAGTGGCTACTATATCGGAAAGTACAGGTAAAGGAAAGATTAAGAGCAGAAAATGTTTATTCTCAGATCCATGACATGTAGGTTGTAAATTTTGAGAATATGTCTCTATTGAGCAAAATGTAAAGAATTGAAAAAAAACTTTTAATTTAGGGAAGATGCTGATATTAACTTACAAATAAAACCAGGGCAGGGAGGAAGAGTAAAAAATAAGATTGCCAGAAAGGCTGTCAACGAGCCATAATTCAAACCATACGTCGCCACTAAAACCGAAGGAGTGACTATTTGGGTTTAATGTCACTGTGCAAAGCATAAAACGAGGATGAGAAACTGTTTCAAGAAGTAAAATAATTTGGTCTTGATGGATAATGGGTAGAAGTAATTGCCTTTTGGCTGGCAGGCATCTGTATAATTTCCTGATTTTAGTGTCTTAAATACAAGGCATGTAAGCACTAAAACGAATTTTAAATAAACCCAGATTTATTTTTTGCTTTGGGTATCAAGCACATTTAGAATGGAGAGAAGGAAAAGAAAGGGGTAAGCAAAGGTGACATGGACCAGCCAGTGACATGAAGAGAAAGCTGGAATATGATGAGGAAATGCATAATCTCATAAAAGAAACCACTGCTCATCCTCTTGCAGAGAATTTTCTATTATTCCTCAGTAAACCTGATTTGTTGCAATTATGCTAAGTGCAAAGCTTCAGGTCACAGCACTTTGAAATCTCGAGGTGGAGAGCTAGAAGCGTTTTAAAAATTGAAAACAGTTTCTGACATGTGCCTGGGACGTGCGCTTTCCTCCTCATGACTAGCAAAGATCTATGCTGATTTTTTAAAAATAAATTCTGTCGATGCCACCATAATGACTCTGCGATGCTGTGAGAATTAGATGCTTTTGTGCTGGAAATTCATTATGGACTTACAAAGTTTGATGTGGCAGAGAATTATACATGCAGTGTATTACAAAGTGTTGTATAGAGAAGGAGTTGGCAGTAGGAATGAAGAAGGGACAGGTCCGTCAAGACAGGTGGCTTTATTTGCCTGTCATTGTTCTTGTTGACTTTGTCTCATTGCTTTTGGAGCCCAAGGGAAAATGAGAGTGTCAGGGTGGGAGGGAGTTTAATTCACAACCCAAGCACAGGTCCTCTGGGGGCAATTGATGAGAGACAGGAATGGGAAGGAAGTACAATATGCTAATCCTTGAAGAATAATGATAACTAACCCTTTATTTTAGACCTAGACACATGCTTCAAATATCACTCCATCCTTGTATACTATATTTCAATTTTAAGTTCAATGAAAATTTAGGAGTTACATGATGTACAAAATACTAGGCAGCATGGTAGAGTAAAAATAGTTGCTCCCGAGCCAACTAGACATGGATTTTAATACGAGAGCAATAGTTAAGCAATAATTATTTGTTGGAAATCCTTGCGGATTTAAACTCTTTTAGCCTTTTTACTCTGCCTTGAAGCAAGACCAAAATTTACCTCTCCTAAAGGCTTATTATGGTTGTGAAAAGATAAAGTATTAAAAGCATATCACGGGTTCAAATAGGCACTGAACCAAATCAGTGGGGGTTTTGTTTGTCCGTTGAGCTATGCTCTGGCTTCAGTGTCCCAGCCCTAAGACACAGGTGGCAAACACAAGACCTGTGGGCTGAACCTAGCCCTCCAACTTGGCCCGGGACCTTGTTTCTACCTGGCTGCAGTGTTGAGCTCCTTGCCCCTAGTTAAGGAGTCGTTACATTTATACAGTCCCAGAATTACATTCAGCCCTTTGAAGGCAACCGTGAGGCTGATGTGGCCCCTGGTGGAAGTAAGTTTGACACCCCTGCCCTAAGGAGATCAAGTTGTCTGAGACAAATGCATCATTTGTTTCCCTACTTGGAGCCGTTGTTCTGGAAAGCTGCCTCCTTGCTTACCCTGGTGAATCAAGCATGCTATGACTATTTGAAGAAAACTGAGGGTCTCATTTACCAATTTCTCCTTCAGCCACATAACTGGGACCAACCCTAAGCATCCAACCCCAACTAGCTACCCCTGGGCCCCTTCTGATCAGTGGAACCAAAAGTAAAACACAAAGCAAAGGCATTGCTTGGCCCCAGAAAAATCACTATGCAAATCTCCCCAAACCAAAGGTACTCAAAGGATGTCTTCAAATTTTCATACACATTCTCAACACTTCCCACAAAGGGTCCCCATTCCATTTCTGGAGTGAAGACTACCTCTGTCTCCCCAAGACAAGAAAGTATGCGCTTCGTTCCCAGCCAAAGTTTCAGCGAAATAGCACCCCCTGGCTTCCTGACATCTTCCTCCCACTACCAGGCTGTGGGCCCATCCACAGGTGCCCCCATGTTAGTAGTGATGGCAGTGACGATGCTATCGCCAGCACCTACTGTGAGTGATTTCAGGGCCCCGGGATGGGCGATTTATATACATACAAAAACTCCCTAATATATGCAATGCTAGTTTTATTTTCATTTTACAGTGACTAAAGCTGAGCCTTTCACATAGATGGTAAATGGCAGAGCTGCAGCTCAAATCTCAGTCTGAAGTTCACAACTAGGTCCTTATTACACTGGAATGTTTAGCCTTTTCTACCATTATTTTGGCCTCCGGTGCTCATATTCCATACTTGATGAGGCTGCAGCTAACAGTGAGCAAGGGTATGGCCTCCTTGGAAAAAGAGAAGGAGGTTTTATGAGACCGTGCAAGGTAGAAACAACTAAAAAGGTTTCCACTGTCAGTGCAATCTTGAAAATGCCTCTATTTCTTTTCCCTGACCCACTCTGTCCTCATCTGTAAATGTAGTTAACAATCTCTGCCCTACGCGTAGCACAGAAGTTTGTTAAAAGGATCTAATAAGATGCTTTATGTGAAAACGCTCTGGGAACCATAAAGCCTTATGCAATATTGGTGTTATGAAAATCAGACATTATTAAATTTTAATGTCCCCCAGGGATGTGGGGAGACTCTTCTAAGATCATCATCCACAGATCCACATTCAATAGAAGTGCCCTGTTTTTCTTGTTCTATTTTCATTCATAAGAACTCTGTTTTGGGCCATGAACTTGGAGGCTATTATAAAAAGGTCAGAGGCTGTGAAGTTTGACAAACTTCAATTTGTATGCCAGCTCCAACACTAACTTGTCTTGTACTTCACAGCTCTAATTATTTACATAAGCTATGTCTCATTTCCCTCAGTTCTATAATGAGGCCAATGCTATTCTCTCTTTCATAGACTTTCTGTGAGGATTAATGAGATAGCCTCACAAAACACCTAGTTTTGTATTCTGAATACAACAGAGTCAATAGCTGTGGAGTCTTTTTTTCAGCCTTACTTGCGTGACCTAAGAAAACTGTGTTCAAGCCAGAGGACTGCTCAGTAATATTACAAAAGTATCTTTCATTCTTTAAATTCGTGTTGGCCTTGTGCAAATCCATGCAATGCTAATTGTACCAGATACATGTGAGGGTTTTATTAAAGACACAGATGGGTTTCACTTGGGGATTCTGATTCTCTAAATCTAGGGTATAGCCTAGGAATGTGAATTTTTAAGAGGTGTTCAATGCTCCAGAGCCATGGTCTTCAATGATAAGACTAGTAATGTTTTTGCACTGATATGTGGTAGTTCTCGATAGATCTCATACTTCAGAGATAACATTAATGTCTCACTGCATGGTTTATAAATCACTGAAGAAATATTTTGAGCCTATTATGCTAATGCTAAGCTTTTAGAATCAGTATGAGTCAACATAAAACCTGATATTACCTCAATTTGCTCCTTGAGGCCTTAAGAGTTCAATTCAGTGAATTCCTCTCCTTCCATCTGTCTGGGCTTGTTGTGAAACCAAAATCCTTTGAGATACAGCAGGGTCTTGTTACTCCCATTACCAACTCCTTACTTTCATGCCCAGTGTGACTTAGTGGAATAGCGAAGGTTACTACGGAGACCATAATTTTTAAAATTGATTGACAGTTTCTCGTAGGTAGTTCCTTTGCTGTTCTGAGTTACAGCAGTGAAAAATACTATAAAACAGTACTAAAGTTTTCCAAGTTTTGAAATAAAACATCTCAAGTTGACATTCTCAGCAGTTGAAGGGAAGAAAAGATTCGCTTCAATTCCTTCTTTCTTTTACTTGCACACCTTGTCTTCAATTTCTCTTGGCAGAATAGCAGTGTTCAATCAAAGACATGGGTCTGCATCTCGTTCACTGACACACTTTCCGCAGTGGGCTCCCAACTGCTTCGATATCCTTGAGGGTCTAAAAGATTGGCATCACAGGAGGATTTTTTCAATATAATCATGTGTTAACCAAAATCTTTTTGTAAGTCATCAGAGAAATTTCCTTCTTTGTTGGGAACTGCCCTGCCTGGTTTCAGAAGCTGTAACATGCCCCCAAGGCTAAGGCTGAGTGAGCGACATTCAGACCATAAACCACTAAGGAAACAAAGCTTATCTCCCTGGCAGGAGCTCCACTTCTGCTCCTTTTACTTCATCTATAACTGGCCTCCAGTACTTGATTGGTTAGCCAATGATGGGTAAAATTCCCTAAGAGGGGAACAACCTAAGACAGGCATGATCACAGGGAGGCTCCAGAGAAGGATTTGGGGGCTACAGCAAAAGGGGGTGATTAACCCTCACCCCTCAGCTTTGACATAGCCTGAGTCCTCATTCTGTCTGCAAGAAGTCTCCTAATCTTTTGGCCTTACTTCCCCTGCCTGACTTAAGCCTGAAACAATGGCAGAGGGTGGTGCAACCCTGTGCTGGAAAGGGCAGGTTCCCCCAGTGATCAGGTCTAATAAAGAATACATAAAATTCTGTGAAACCTGCTTTGCTAAGAATGCTCTCAATTAAATGATAAGAGTCTGAGCAGGAAATGAGCTTGTTTCCCAAAGTTTTGTAGCCCTTTAGCTAATAGACCCTGACTCAAAATAGGCCCTCAGAGTTCTTTGCATGTTATCTATTGTTTGATGCTTACTGCCTAACAATAATTAATGAGCTTTACCTGTATTATGGTATCAAATGAACCTAATAAAAACCCATTGAGAAAAAGGCTCTGGGCCCTTCTCCTTTGAGAGATCAGCCACCTTTCCTCCCCAAGCAGACCATGTCTTAGTAGACTTATTCTCATCTGTGGCGGCCGGGGGTGCGGGGCCGTGCAGGTGGAGCCCCCCCCCCCAACTTCTTCCTCTGGCTTCTCCAGAAGTTGATAGGATGACAAGGTGAATGTATAAGTTTTCTAGGGTTGCCATAACAAACTCCCACAAGTGGGTGGCTTACAACAACTTGAAATGTCTTCTTTCACAGGACTGGAAGTCAAAGCTATTAATTTTTATATGTCGATTCAGAAAAAGTGCTAAGCTGTATTTTTAGCACTGTTAATTTGTACACTTTCACATTAGAGTTTTTATATTGAGAATAATGTTATCTGAAAATAATGGCATTTTTGTCTCTTTCAAGCCTTAAATTTTCTATTTCTTGTTCTTTTCCATTGGTTAGGATTTGCAATACAGCACTAAATATTAGGGGTGATAGCAAGCATCCTTGTCTTCTTCCTTCCTTTATTCAGAATCTATGTAAAGTTTCACAACTAGGCAGGTATTTACTGTAGCACTTTTGCAGAAATAGTGTTCCAGATTCCATGTATTATTTAAGATGATGTTTGTCGCCAAAACAGAAATCTCAAAGATATCAGTGGCAGCACAATATGAGGTTTACTTAGAGTCCACAAAAAGTGTTATTGGCAATAGATAAGGTTCTGTGTGCCTCATGGAGTTTTTGGGGGACCTAAGTCAGCAGAAAATTGGCCACTTTTAATCTTTAGTTTCCAAGATCACTCTGAGCAGTACTATCTAGCTCACAGATGAAGGGAGAGAATGAGTCAGCAGTGACAGGATTCTGTAGCCTGGCCTTGAATGTGGTGTATATTTGCAGGAACTCAACCACATGGTCACATGTAAGCAATGAAGGCTGGGCAATCCCATCAAACTGGATGCCAAGGAAGAAGAAAAATGGGTTTGTTGGGTGCAGTTCCGTCTAAATACATCAAATCCATATGTAGACACTAAACGGTAATAAAGCTATTTAGGTTTTTTATTTCCTTGTTTCAGATCAGAGAGTCCTTCAAAAGAATGAACTTAACATATCTAAACTAGAATGGCCCCCAATTTTTTTTAATTATGCATAATTTTGAAACCCCGTGTTTTGCATAACTGGAAGCAAAACTGCTGTGATTGAACTGAAGGCCAAAGATGGTGTGCATCCCACCCAGCGCTGTGGCTGCTCCTAAAGCACCTTCGAACAATCCTAGGGCGCCATGCAAAGTGATGTCAGAAAGGTATCCTCGGCCACATTCTGCTGTGATCTTCCCTCCACACTCCTGCCTGAATGATATTACTATAAGTCATGCAGTACTACACTCTTTTTCAAAACTTTAGGAATTTCTGAGCCTCTCAGAAGGAATTTCAAAATTCTTAGCACATGTTGCAAAGTTCATCCTAGTTTGATTCTCTTCGAGCTTTGCAGTCATGAGCTCCTGCCATGATCCTGCAGGTAAGCACCCTTAACCCATCCTCATGGAGGCACTTGTGATTCTCGGAGCATAGCATGACTGTGCTTCTGTGCCTTACAGTTGTTTTCTGTCTGCCTAGAGAACTGGTCTCCACTTGGTCTACCTGAAAAATTCCTTCTGTGTGGGAAAATGTTAAATTAAAAATAAAAATTTGAGTACCTCTGTTTTTTAATAGTACTAAGTCTAATCTTATAAATATTATTTGCATTTTACAGATTATATAAATTCAAAATTCTTCTGTGTTCTATGAATACATATATATCCAAATCATTTATTACTTGCAAGCAGTCACAGTTGAGGGGGTGCTATTATTGCTAAAATAAACACAGTGTTTTGTTTTTCAGCCTCCAAAGGAAACTGAAAGACTTAGTAGGCATCTATTTCTGCCACTTACTAGTTTAGTGAAACTAATAACATCTTAAGCTTGTTTTTTATTTGTTTGGTGCTTTCTGGGGATGGGGGTATTTATTTCTCCCTTCTCACATTTCCACTGAGGAAAGGAAAATTGATATTTACTATCGATGAGGGTAAATCACTGGTAAAGTACTTCTAGCTATTTTCTGCCTCCTTGCTTATTTTTTCTTACAAGGGAGAGCTAATCTGATTATAAAATTTGGAGACGTAAACAAACCTGCCTTGTTCAGTCTCTTCTCTCTTCAGAGTCATCTTTTCTCCAGGAGAAATGCATTCTAGTCTGTTGTTTGCTATGTTGTAAACACAATGGGGAAGGCATTGCTATTTTGGGGAGAGTTGTTGGATGGTCCAGGTCACCCAGTAACAGAGAAAAGTTTGTTTACATTGAAGGGAAGTATTATCTATCCCCTTTGACTACAAATATAAAGCTATATTATCTAGTAAACTTTATCGGTAATAGAAATGATCTTTTGTTCTCTGTAGTCCTGTGTACTATATCTTGACTAATTCTGAACTTGGGCAGAACAAAGTAATATCCTTGATTAATTCCTCCAATAGTGGTCATTACATGAGAAGATGTAGTAAAGGTGCCCAGTATGGGGGATAGCACATACTAAGTGCTCAATTAATGCTCAATTAATGCTAAGTGCTCAATTATTGCATATAATTGGGCCACACTCACTGCACATTTTTAAATAGCAGAACACACTCCTGATATAATAGTGGAGATCAGTGGACATATTACATTTATTTTAGCAATAATAATATTCTTTCAAGAAGGCATTGATTCCATTTTGTGATAACAAACTGTAGTTACAACTAGACAGATTCCAGGTGTTTGATGTTGTATGAACAAATATTAAGACTTGGGCAATATTGTCATGTGGACAATTTGACATCATGGAACACAAACAGTCCATAAGTCTCCACCTTTGGAATAAGATATAATTAAGTCTGTTTCTTCCTGAAGCCACTATTTCAATATTTCTCCATCAGGACCTGCTTTTTAGTGTTGCCTTAGCATTTTATTACCTCATTTTTTTTTCTTTGTTTTTTTTTCTGTTGTCCAAAACTTGACATATTTTGATCATTCAATACTATGAACATCAAGTGCCTCTGGCAGTTATCACTTTTAAGCAGCCTTTCCTATAATCACCATCAGGAGCAGTAAACTCATAAAAGGTGTCAAAATGATGGATGGCTCTCTGCAGTGACCTTTGATGCCTCCAACGTACTAGGCTGTGTGGAGATTGAAAATGAGGAATCACATGTAAAGCCATTTGGAGGAAGAGTGATGCAGAATCATTCTGAACATAATTCAAAAGCCTTTTATTTAAAAATCCTATATATACATACATATGTTTATATATGTGCGGGTGTGTGTGTGTGTAAGGATAAAACAGGTCATTTTCAAGTAAACATCATTCGGATGGTGTTTTATAGAGAAAGAGGCAGGTGATAGAGAAGGGAAAGAAGGACGGAAATGAGCATCATCCTTGGCATCAGCCATATGAAGGGCACGATGCTCAGCACGGACTCATCAGTCACCCTGAAACATATGTATTAACCCCCTTTTTCTTTTTAATGTATGTTGATCCTGAAGCACAGAAAAATTAAGTAACTTTTTCAAGGTCACTATTGTTTCTGACAAGTTCATGTCAGAAACAGAACCTAAAACTGAAGTGTCTCCTCCCCAAGCTAGTTATGAGGATTGGATGAGTTAACATTTATAAAGACCTAAAACAGTATCTGCCACATAGT
>PVKM010026893.1:0-19082 GCA_004027735.1 Carollia perspicillata | reverse complement strand
TTTTAAAAATATTTTATTTATTTATTTTTAGAGAGAGGGGACGGGAAGGAGAAAGAGTGGGAGAGAAACATCAATGTGTGGTTGCTTCTCATGTGTCCCCTTACTGGAAACTGGCCTGCAACCCAGGCATGTGCCCTGACTGGGAATCGAACTGGCAACCCTTTGCTTCACAGGCCCGTGCTCAATCCACTGAGACACACCAGCCAGGGCTATTTACCAATATTAAACTCTTTGTAGTCATTATTATTATTATAGTCACAAATATAATATCTACTAAAGCAAATCTGCCTTCATTACACTTCCTTTTCTAAATATTATTACCTATTTGCTTGTTTGTTTTTAAAGCATCTTTTTCAAGTTAAAATTTTTATTAGTATTTTTTATTTTAATTCATTAAGCATTAAATAACTTGGAAACATTAATAATACCTTTACAGCATTTAGCATTTTCCTATAGGTCAGAACATAATACCTATTTTAGATACCATTCTGTGATGTATTTCAGTTTGTTTATACATTCAAGATGTTATTTCTAGTTTTATTTTTTTTGCTTATATTATACCTGATTTTTGTTTTCTAGAGCTACACTAGTAGAATCTGTACTTAATCACATTTCTGACTCTTCATTTACAATATTAATACCTCTTACATTTGTTAGTTTTTATATTACTCAAATATTGCCTAACTATGTTAAAACACAAATACAATGGATGGTATTTTTGTATGCATTTTAAATTTAATAAAAATGTGCCCAGTGTCTTACCCATTAAGTATAATTACTAACCAGCTACTTCTTTAAACTAAGTATCTTGATCATGTTGAAGAAATATTTGATTATTCTTGTCTTTTCAGTTCTATGAATAATGTATTTTATTGACCTTATAACTTGATATTTTGTTAAATTTACTTATAATATTAATTCTAGTAGTTTTTCTGAAGTTCCTTAATTTTTTGTCAACAATTATGCCATATAAATAAGAACTGATTTACTTTTATTCATATATGCCTTTTACTGATGTCTTTTCTTTCTTTCCTTTGACTCATTATATTATCTGGGGATACCATGTTAAATAGAGGTGGTAATGGAAAAGAATTCCACATTGCACCATTTTAAGTATGATACACGTATAATGTTAGCTATATGTTGTTGTAGATGCTTTTTGCTATGTTCAGTAAATTCCTTTCTATTTTTTATTTGTTGAAAGTTTCTAATATAGAAGGGTGTTAAATTTTATTAAGTTTATGGCCTCTTTTTTCTTTTTAATTTCCTTAAAAAGATAAGTATCCTTAATAAGATGAATTTTCATAACATGATATTTTTATGATAAATTAAGCTTGCATTTCTGAAATAAAATTAACTTGGTCAAAATGTATTATCTTTTATGTTGCTGAATTTGATATGCTAAAAGTTTGTTAAAGATTTCTGTGTCTATGTTCATGGAGAGTACTAGTCTTTGTTTTTCTTTATTGTAATCTTCTTACTGCCATTTGGTATCAAGATTATTTTGTCTTCATAAAACAAGTCTGGATATGCTCCTTTCTCCTTATTTTCTAAAAAGAATTTGTATAAGATTGATTTTATTTCTAAATATTTGTTATAATTGCCAGTGAAACAACTTAACAGAGTTTTCTCAATGGCATTTTTGAAAAATCTTATAAATTTAATTCATTAATAAGTCTAGGAATATTCAGATGCTATATTTTCCTTGGCCAGTATGCGAGCCAGAATTCTAAGGTAGCCTTGAAGATTCCTTTCCTCTGGAATACTTGCCTTGTGTAATTCCCTCTTCCAGAGTGCCAGGCTGGACCTACTTGTGTGGGTACTTAAAGGAGAAATTGAGCCCTACCTGAAGAGAGAGACTGTCGTCCTTCTGGTTTTGAAAAAGTAAACAACCATGTAATAGAGATGGGTCTTTGGAAGGAACCAAAGGGCCTTGATTTTAACGGTAGTAAATTCTGCTAAGCAGTGAACTTGGAAGAGGACTCTGGGCATCAGATGAGAACAAGGCCTAGCTAACACCTAGGTCGTGTGACTCAGAGAAGAAAGCTTAGGCTGGCTTTACATAGATGATGCTCTAAAGACCAGATAGATAATAAATAAATGATATTTAAAGACCCTACATTTGTGGTAAAATTTTATACAATAAAAACCAATACAGCCAATTTGAATAAATTATGTTTTGTAAAAAATATTTTTTCTTTTTTACAATTTGGCAAATTTATTGACAAAAATGTTCTAACATTATTTTCTTTTTCTTTTTATACCTATATAATCTGTAGTTCTGTTTTATTTTTACTTCCTTTTATTAGTAGCTTGCTTTTTGCTACCTTTTCCTTGGACATTCTACCTGGAAATTAATTATTTTTTTAAAAATTCAGCTTTTTGTTTTTAGTTTTTTTCTACATTGATTGTCTGTTTTCTACTTTCATGTAATAGTTTCAATTACATACTTATTTATATTGTATTTACCCTTGCCTTATAAACTCTTAAGTTGAAAACTTAGGATATTGTTTTAATATATTTTTCCAATATCAGAACTTAATGTGCCCGGGCTGGTGTAGCTCAGTAGATTGAGTAGACTGGCAATCCTGAGAACCAAAGGATTGCGGTTCGATTCCCAGTCAGGGCACATGCCTGGGTTGCAGGCCAGTTCCCAGCAGGGGACGTACGAGAGGCAACCATACATTGATATTTCTCTCCCTCTCTCCTTACCTCCCCCTCTAAAGATAAATAAATAAAATCTTAAAAAAAGAACTTAGTGCTATCAATTCATTTTGACAGTTTTTAGATCTATCCAATAATTTTCATGCCATATTTTTATTACAGTTTACTTAATTCAAAAGATTGTTTCATTTATTTTTCATTTTTCATGATTTATTTTTTGATAATGGATTATTTAGGGTTTTTTTGATAAATTTCCATGTATTGGGGGCTTTTCTGGATATATTCATTTTAAATTATAATTCAGTTTTATTGTTTTCAAAGGACATATTCTGTATAATTCAATCTTTTCAAATTTAGTGAGACTTATTTTATGACCCAGACTATAGTCTACTTTGATGAATGCTACATCCATGCTTAAATAAATATATGTACAAATTTACAGCTTCTGCTGAGAATGTAGAAAGCTGTAAGCATCAATTTTACCCTTATGAAATGGCAAAAAAGTTGTCATACAGGTTTCAAATTTACACCTTTTCTTAAACCGTTCAGAGAGCTGAAGTTTCTGGGAAAAGAACTACTCTTAAATCTAAGAAAAGACAAGCAGTTCCAAGAAGATTACTTGGGAAATACATTGCCTGAGCTAGGGAAAAGAATTCACCTAAAATTCATAACATGAATTTGCTAAAAGGCTGAGTGTGGGCTAGCAAGGGGATAGAGAACACTTTAAAGCAAGTTCACACCCACTCACAGGCTCTTCCCAACAGACCTAAATGGGGTGCTTACCAAAAAAGATGGGGAACAGGGCAAGAGATAAAAAAGCATCCGAAATGGTGCAATAGAGGGGACAGCAACTTTTTCAGGAAAAGGACAAAGCCCACCCACATCTCTGTCTCTCCTATGAAACAAAAGCCTTCAATCACTAGTGGGAGAACACTATATACTTAAGACATTAATGAAAACCCACTGTAACTAGGATTAGAGCACAGGAGAAAGATAATTTCTCTCCCTAAAGGATGTCAAAAATACTTACTAAGTCCTGACTTCCTACTTGGAGTGGGAAAAAAATACTGAGAAGATACCACCCCTCAGACCAAGGGACAAAGTGCCTTCCTGAGGCTGAGGAGAATTCAGAACAAATACTTCTAAACTCTCCTCCAGGCATGTTAACACAGGTCTGGTAACAAGTAACCGCTGCCTCCTCCTGGGAGAGAAGCAAGAGCGTGGAGGGAAATCCTCAATGAAGTGCTGTACAAAAGAAAGACATAAAACTCACAGCGGAGTAGAAATTGAAGGAAAAAAACCTCTGGAAAACCAATACCTCTCTAAATGCAAGATAATACTAGAGGAATTTGAGGTCTGTGTAGCAAGATGTCCAGCCTGAAAGAAAGCAAGCAAACAAGCAAGCAAGCAAGCAAGAAAGAAAGACAGACAGAAAGAAAGAAAGAAAGACAGACAGACAGACAGAAAGCAGAAAGAAAGAAAGAAAGAAAGAAAGAAAGAAAGAAAGAAAGAAAGAAAGAAAGAAAGAAAGAAAGAAAGAAAGAAAAACACACTGCTATAAGGCAGAACAAAACCAGACTCAAATATAATACAGATGTTGGTACTATCATATAGTGAAGTTAAAATAACTATAATTAAATTATCAAAAAGTGTAGTACAAAAGGTTTTCATTATATGATAAGATTTGTAATTTTACCAGATAAACAAAACTAACGAAGGAATAAAATGGAAATGCTAGAAATAAAAAACCTGCTGTGATAAATTTCTTCTATGGCTTTATTAGTAAACTTGACATAGTAAAGAATCAATGAACCAAAAATGGGTCAATAGAAGTTACACAAACTGAAAAACAGAGTTAAAACACAATGGATTATCCACAAACTATGAGAAATAGCAAATGGTCTAACATGTATGTATGAGGTCTCAGATTAGTAGAAAATATTTGAAAAGAGAATGGATAAGAATTTTTAAATTATTGACAGATACCAAGCCATATATCAGAGAACACTAAGCAGAATAGATACCAAAAATAAAAAAATAAATAAAAAACAAGCCCTTCCCACACGCATATACACTTAAACAGGCCATATTCAAAATTCTAAAAGTCGAGGAGGAAAATAAAAATTTAAAGTTAGCCAAAGAATAAAATTACATATTGAGACACAAAGATAAAAATTACATCAGAATTCTCATCAGAAGCTATGCAAATTCAAAGACAATGAAGTGGCATTTTAACAGTGCTGAAATAAAACTTGTCAACCCAGCATTCTTTACTTGGAGGAAATGTATTTTTAAAATGAAAAAAGTAAAGACTTATTCCGTGAAATCTAAACAGAGAACTGATTGCCAGGAGAACTGGCATGCTGTCATAAAATGTTAAAGAAAGTTTTTCTGGGAGAAGAAATAGAAACAGAAAATTGAACATTCACAAAGAAGTAAAAATTACTGAAAATGGACAAAATGGAAAAAATGTATTTCCCCCTTACTTTCAGTTTCTCTAGAATATAACTTTTTATTGCCTAATCAGAAACAGTAGGCATTGCTGCAATACATTCTTGCATGGCCACAGCAGACACGTACACAGACTGTACGATGGTGGGAGCACGGGACTGGGAACGTCCTGGTTTACACTGCCTGTGAGACAGCATCCGACATTCTGGAAGTAACCGGAGTAAATCAATGCATGTACTGTAAACCATAAGGCAACCACTAAAAACAATTTAAAATATAAATAATAAAAAATAAGAAAATTAATCATAAAAATGGACAATTAATTCAAAGGAAATAAAAAAGGAGAAAAGGAACAGAACAGATAGAATTAATAGAAAACAGCTAGCAAGATAGTAGATTTATTCCAAATATATTGATAATTACATTAAGTATAAATGGTCTAAGCACACCAGCGAAAAGACAGATTGTAAGATTTAGAAAAAAATAAGAACTAACCATAAGCTGTCTGTAAGAAATCCAATTGAAACGTAATGTTTCAGTTAGGGTCATAGTGAAAGAATGGGAAAAAGATATACCATATGTGTCAGTTTTTATTTGCTGCTCTAAAAGGTACTGCAGTTTACCAATTTAAAACTGTATAAATGCAATATCTGACCATTCCATAGATTAGAAGTCTACACAGGTATCAGAGGACTAGATCAGAAGTTAGCAGGGCTGAGCTCCATTCTGGAAGTTCAGGGGCATATCCTTCTCCTGATCCTAGAGGCTGCCCCCATCTGGGCTCATGAATTCTGTCTTGGTCTGTTTAGGCTGCTATAATGAAATAACCAGAGACTACTTAGCTTATAAACAATAGAAATTTATTTTCATAATCCTGGAAGCCAGAAGTCTGCCCTCAGGGCACCAGCATGGCCGGATGAGGGCCTTCTTCCTGGTCAAAGACATCTTGTACCCTCAACAGGGTGGCAGGGATTAGGGAGCTCTGTGGGGAAAGAGCACTTGGAGCTTTGCAACAGCTCCCCAGCTGATCTCTGCTTCCAGAGTGCACCATGCTTCTTTTCCTCACATCTACACCAAACATAACTTAGTTTCCACACTTCAGCCACAATAATCACTGAAAAATGCAAATTTGATCATGTCACTCTCATGCATAAATTATTATAGTATTTTTTCCTCTTAGGTAAAATCTCAAGATCTACTAGGACCTATACTTCTAATCTTATCTTTAGACATTAGCCATCACATTGTGTTTTACAGGTAAAATGAACTTCCTTAAGTTACTCATGCATCCAGTGATATATTTTCTGACCTCTGGCTTTTTTCAAAGGTTGTTTTCTTTTCCTGGAATATTCTAAATAGATAGTAAGCCCTCACTCATCATTCAGATACAAAATTAGGCTTAATTTCTTTCAGGAAGTCACTTCTAACGTTTAATAGCAACCGGAAATAAGGAACTCTTCTCTGTCCATTCATAGAACCCAATCCTGTCGCCATGATGTACTTAACACATAACATTTCATTTGTTTAATTCCCTTTATTTCCTCTCCTAGATCATAAGCTCTGTGACCAAGAGCTTAACAGGTACTCAATAAATATATTTTGAAAACAACCATTGAATATTTATACAGAAAACTAGGCCATGGTGTTATCCACTAATCAATTATTCAACATAAAATGAACATTTATTTAACAAAAGGCAAGTGTTAGGAGTGTTGAGATAAAACAGAATCCTTCAAGCTCTCACTTCTATCAAAGGTATTTCAAGAAAAAGATAAGGTGAAGCTGGTCCTTGAATAAAAGATAGAAACACAGGTTTTAGAAGAGAACTTTCTAAGCTTGAGGAACAGACTCCATTCATGGGGAAGAATGAGGCAGAGAGAAGGAAGAAGATCTCCTGGTGGGAAATAGCTGGACGATTATTTAACATTTGTAGAGCAAGGCTGATGGCAACAGTGTGCAAATATCTATCTCTGTTAGTGAGCCTCTATCTGCCATTGGAGTGAAGAGAATATTTGATTTGATTCATCAGCAGAATTCTAATAAATAGAAGCTAAGCAGGAATTGTTTCAAATGCCTTATTAAAGGGTTAACTCACAATTTTGTGTCCCTTTATGTAAATCACACCAATGTGCCTTTTTCCTGCCCCAGCTTTTCCACCCCTTTCCCTCAGGCGTCTCATTCACCTTTTTCCTAGTGCTACTTTCCCAATAGAGTGTTTGCTAATGCACAGCGCCACCTACTGGCAATAATTGGGAACCAACAGCAGCCTCGCATGAAGATCGAGGCCCGTTTTCTGGGAAAGACTTGTTTGACCCTTGCCATGTACCCATATTTCTCACGTAATGGTACCAGGAAACTCTGGCAAAAGCCACTGTGAGAAACCATCCACCTTAATGGAGATATAACTGAGTAGCTTGGATTACAGAGTGGAAAACAGGATGATATAATTGCTTTTGTGTGTGCCATTAGAAATACAAAATGGATGGCAATATATGAACTTACAATATATGGTTAATATATACTGGGTGATGATAGCACTCTGACATTAGGAATAATATAAAATATCTCCATATTCAAGACTGACTCATCTGGAATCATAAAATCTGGAGTTTAGCTGTGTAAACTTGAGCAAGTACCTTCACATTTTCTGAGACTGGCTCCTCATCAGTTACATGATAACCTCCCCACCTGCCTTGAAGTGCTACTCTGAAAATCCAATGAGATAATGGGTGTGAAAATATCAGCGAAAAGCAAAACTTAGGGACAGCAGTAGTCATGGTTTGCTAGTGGAATTGGATTATACCTTTCATGACAATTAAATCTGAGCTCTGATTCTATTTCAAGCAAGATTACAACTTTGATGTCTTGCAGAGTTGATAAAAATGGAGTATAAAGATTATCCCTAAGTGTCCTTCGGGTCCTGGGAGAAATGGACAATTCATTTCTCCGAGGATGATAGTCCCATCCCCCGGCTGTCACAGTCAGCAAGGGCTGGGGGGTGACTCAGAGAAGGACCCTATCCGACCCAGAAAGTGGTCAGAAACTTCATGTGTTTTTGGATCCACACACACAGTCATAGCTTATCCTCTGCTCTCACCTGATGTCCATACATAGAGGGCCCACAGGACAGGTTGTGGCACTTCCTCATCCAACCCCCTAGGCTACATTTGCACATTTTGCTTTAATGCCCATCTTCTCATTTGAGATAACCTGGTAATGCACATTTTGCCTTTCTGAAAAGAAGAGTCTGGGGGAGTTGTGTGTAGGACTCAGAACAGCGAGTCCAATTGTTTCCTCTTACAGATCAGAGAACCGACAAGCAGAAGAGAAACAACAAAGATTTCCCCTTGACATCACGATGTTACTGCACAGAGACGCAGATAAACTGAACCTCCAACAAGTATTCGTTTTGACGGTACCAGGTGTTGTAAGTCCTCTTGATCTACACTCCAAAAATGATTCTGATTATTGAATGTCAACATCATGATAAGATAGCATCCGATGGCCAAATAGCTATTACTTCCTGGCTTGTAAACATAAGTCACAAATGTGGATCAGGATTTCTCTGAAATTCTCCACAAAATTTCTCTGAGGAGGATAAGCCTAGCTGCATGTCATAAAGGGTAGTAAGATGGAAAACAGGGTCCAGAGACAGGCAAATGCTGGCCACCGACATGGGCGTTTCATGTCATGCAGGTCAAGGAGGAGGTAGCCCAGGGGATGAAAACAGGAGGGCAGGCAGTGGTCTGGGCCCAGTTAGGCAAGGCCTAAGAACACTTTGAGTTGTGAGGCAGCAAAGCCAGAGTCATGTTGCCATGACTCATGGTGCCAGGAGTCAAATCTAGCCACACTGCTCACAGACGGACTGGAGACTTGGGTTGCTTATCTTCCTACATTCTTCGGATCACATCATAGAGTCTGTGGAACTCCCACCTTTCATTCTGAACCAGGAGCAGCTGTATGGCCTCTGACCCCAGATAGTGATCACAACAGTGGCTGCTGACTTGGACTTCGCCCTTGAACTCTTTGGTGGAAGATTTGGAATGTCATCGAATGTTGAGCAGTATTCATGGTCCTGAGAGAACCCAAGCTTTCATGGAGCAGATGCAGAGAAGACTCCAAGGTTGACCAGCTGCCGACTCACTCAGTGGCCTAACTATGACCTCTTAGAAGAGTATGTGGGACAAACACATTGAGCTGGCTCCAACTTGAGGAAACACAGCCAGCACAGTATTTGGAGAAAGATCTCCTATGTTATCTAGATTGCTCCTTGTTTGAATTCTTTATGACCATTTTCTATTTTCGTGGACCCAAAGATTTTAGGAGACACACAGCAGGCCAAGAGACAATGTGGCTACATATATGTGCACTCCAGTTTGAGCACCTGAGACTCAGACCTGAGAATTCTGAAAGAGAAACATTCCTCCTGGCTGTCTCCTTAAATCGTACCTAATACCAAATTGATTCAACAGGAGTATCTGGATTTTACTTAAGGGAAACAAGTGAGGCACCTTGGTTACTGGACAAGTAAGTCCCCGCTGCAAAGCATGGAAGGTGAGCAGGAACAACCACAGGGAGTCCTGGCCCCTCCTGTCCTAGACGAAGCTGAGGCAGTTACTTCTAAAGATATTTATGAATGATGTTCTGTCTGCATAGTTAGTTATTAACACGGGCGGCACGCTCTGGGCCCTTCAAGGCCCAGTTGATGTCTTCTGTTGTTTAAACTGCAGCCGTGGGCTGAGTCTGACAGCAAGCCAAGGGGGATGGTGACATCTTAATAAATAAAAGGAGGGCTGACACATACCACAAAATTCCTCAGCTTCAGCTATTCATTTTGGAGTCTTTAATGTTTAATAGTTAATGAGTGCCAATATAATTGATCGTTTTAAGTCTCTGTTTATTAGTAGAGTTTAAAAGTACCCAACTCAGCTGTCCGGCTGTTGACCCTGTGGGATATCTGCTCCTGGCCGGTGACCTGGGAGCAGGCTAGACTCGGGCACTGTGGAAAATCTCCCCTCTGCAGAGTGTTAGGTGGCTTCTTCGGACCACATTTAAGTCTGAGATGATCTGGAATCACTCACTATTCTTAGGGAAACATTGGGCTTGAAGTTAGTCGGGCATCTTAGGAAGTGTTATAGGAGGAAGATTGTCTTTTTAGAATAATCTTTTGGCACTGTTACTTTTGGATTCTATTGCATTCAGCACACATTTATAGGACATTATTACTGAGATAGACTATGAGAATAAGTGACAAAAGTGATGTGTGAAGTGCCCAGAACTTTCAGAACACAGGGGCTAATATCTAGGTTAAAATTTATAAAATTAAGGTAATGAATATTTAAGTGGAATTTTTAGAAAATTTAGATAACATCAAAAATAATAATATCACCAAAAAGTTTATGCCACACAGAAAATCCCTGTTAACCTTTCCATTTATTTTTCTTAAGGGAATTATTATTATAACAATGATAGATACATAAATTTTACTTTCTAGTTGGCATGTGAATAACAACACAGTCTTCCTTGAGAGACTGGGTATAAAAAGTAAGGAATTAAAGTTTTGGTCTATTTCTGCAGTGAACTAGCTTTCTGACCTTGAGAGATGTTCTCAAGACTTTATAGTCTTCGCTTTCACCTCTACAAAGGAGCAAGGAGAGCTAGACAATCACTAATGGTCCTCTTCTCTAAAAATTAAAATTAGAAACGGAAGTCATACTGTCCTCTTTTCTCACCATTTTAACATCTGCACCCTAGTACGCAATGACATACAAAGGATGAAATGATCTATGATTTCTAAAAAGCAAGATGTAAAATTAGTTTTCACATATGTTCATACTTTCGCTTAGTGACCATGCATATATTGTTGTAAGCATGTGTGCGTGTGCCCAGGCACACGCACATGTGCATGTTCTGGGTAGTATTAGTCACCAGCAGATCAAAAGGATCCTTAAAGTTAAGATCTGACACCGTTTCAGCCATCAGGGAAGCGAACCTCATTTGGTCTCTGAACTCGTCAGTAAAAAATTGATGAATTGTGCCTGCTCAAGCTCTCGGCTGAGGTCAAAGCACCCTTGAGGAGACAAGAAAAAAAGAAAAAGTGATTTACAGATAAGGCCAGGAGCCTTGGCACACGGAGCTTTTGTTTTCTTAGCTCCAGGCCCCGGGAGAGGAGCGTGCCTCAGCGGGCACAGAGTGTTCCCCAGACAATGTGAGACACACGCCAAGTTGGAGCCCAGCCAGGTTCCAGCCACCACGCCGAATTCCTGCTTGCCACCCGTGGACACGCACAAAAGGCAGGCCCAAGTGACCACAGCCTCCCAGGTAAGGACCAAAGCTGTCATTTGTCATCATTAAGCAAAAGGGCCATTCTTCTCACTCCCATCTTCTAATCGGTGGCAGGGAAATCTGCTTGGAAGAGTGAGTGGGACAAACGACAGCTCCAGACTCCGGACTCAGGAAGGAGTGAACTCCCTTTCCTCCGCTGCTCCTACATCAGGAAACACTGCCAAATTCTGCAGCTTAGTCTCTGTCATTGGAGTTATATAGTATTCTAAATAGCTATGTAAATATTAATTCTCTGAATATGAAAGTAACGCTTATCATTGAGGATGATTTAGAAAATCACGAAGGCAAAAAAAGAAATTAAGAAGCTTTCAGAATCAGTAGCCCAGCTATGGCCACAGCGATCATGTCGGTGTGGGAAATTCCGACCATTTTTATGTGAGTGTGATGTGTGCATGTGTGTCTTGTACACACAAGTGTGCAGGTGTGGAGAATCATTGTTTCCCATAACTGGTGATATGCTATGCATAGTATTTTGTATTTTTTCATCCAATAATAAGTTGTAATTATCTTTGCAGTCATTCAGTTATTGTAAAATTGTGAAAATAATATCATTTGCTTCTATATATGCAGCCTAATAGCTGCAAACAGTTGACTTAAATTAGGCTTATTGTTAACAAAGAGGTCAACGTTTTCTAAAAACAATTATCAACCTCATGAACAATCTTGTAGAAAACATATGTAACATGATTAGATTCATGGTACCAAAGGAAGGAAGAACATCTCTTGAAAGCCCGTAATTAGAACAAAGTCTGGCTGAATGACACAATTGGCTAGAGCATGGCCCCAACAGGCCAAGGTTGTCAGTTCGATCCCTGGTCTGAGTATATATAAGAATCGACTAGTGACTACATAAATAAGTCGAACAACAAACTGGCGTTTCTCTCTCTCTTTCTTCCCACCCTTCTTCTTTCTCTCTCTTTCTAAAGTAAAAAGATAAACAAACAAACAAACAAATAAGGTAGAGTGCTACACAGAAGTATGTCTCCAAGTCACAGAAAACATGTTCTAACATGCTTCACTCTGACCCATGGCTCTGAAGATAACCTGACATTATTACCTGGCAGCCAAAAGTTCTGGGAAGGTTTCAACTGAACAGGAAACTAGGTCGTCACTTTCTAGTCTTTCACTCTAATATTCAACAACAGGTACTATCTATATATTCTAAACATTATAATTGGAGCTGTTATATATGATATAGTATTTAATTATTATTCTCTTATTCAAAACAGCATAGATTCAGGCTTAGTTTTCTATCCAGTTTTAAGAGCCTTTGTATGTTAAATGGGGCAATTAGTAATTTGCATTTAATAAAATTATTACTATTTTTATTTAAATATTCTATTTCACTACTTGCCACTTTTTCCATATTCAGTTTCCTCTACTCCCGGCCTTCTATGAAATGATTAACTATTTAAAAATATAGACTCTTTCTCTGTTTTTAATTGGAAGTTTTATTTGCACCCTTACTGAGATTTTTCTCAAACAGTACAGCATACAATTTGTTTACATTAAAAAAAATGTGTTATTGATGCTATCACAGATGTCTCCATTTCCCCTGTTTGTCTGTCTCCACCCTTCCATTACCACGCCCTTCCCTGTGGCCAATACCACACTGTTACCCCTGCCTGTGTCTACGAGTCGTGCATATATGTTCCTTGCTAATCCCTTCACCTTCTTTCATTCAGTCCCCTTTCCTCCCCTCTGAGAGCTGTTAGTCTGTTCCATGTGTCTGTGCCTTTGTTTATATTTTGTTCATCAGTTTACTTTATTCATTAGGTTCCACATGCAGGTGAGATTATATGCTATTTGTCTTTTTTTTTGATTGGCCTATTTCATTTAGCATAAGGCCCATCAGTTCTATTCATGCTGTAGCAAATGGTAAGCTTTCTTTTATTGTGGCTGTGTAATATTCCATTGTATAAATGTAGCATAATTTTTTTATCCACTCATCTACTGATGGACACTTGGGCCATTTCCAAATCTTGCCTACTGTAAATAGCACTGCAATAAACATGGGGGTGCATATATTCTCTCAAAATAGTGTTTCAGGATTTTTAGAATATATTCCCAGCAGTGGGATCATTGGATCAAAAGGCAGTTCCATCTTTAATTTTTTGAGGAAACTCCATCCTGTTTTTCAGTGACTGCATCAGTCTGCATTCTCAACAATAGTGCACTAAGTTCCATTTTCTCCACGCCCTCACCAACACTTGTTGTTTGTTGATGTATTGATGGTAGCCATTATGGAAGGTTTAAGGTGATATCTCATTATGGTTTGAATCTGCATCTCTCTGATGATGAGGGGCTTTGCGCATTTACTCATATGTCTGTTGGCTAGCTGTATGTCCTTTTTGGAGAAGTATTTATTCAGGTCCTTTGCCCATTTTTTAATTGAATTGTTTGTCTTCCTTGTGTTGATTTATATAAGTTCTTTATATATTTCGGAACTTAACCCCTTAGCAAATGTATCATTGGCAAATATGTTCTCCCATATAATGGGCTCCATTTTCATTTTGTTGATGGTTTCTTTTGCTGTGCAGAAGCTTCTTAGTTTTATGTAGTCCTATTTGTTTATCATTTCCTTTTTTGTCTTGCCCTAAGAGACAAGTAAAAATATTGCCATGCGAGATGTCTGAGACTTTACTGTTTATGTTTTTTTCTAAGTTTATTATTAATAAATGCTTTTAAACTCTTCTTATCTATAACAAAAACATTAAGAATTTTTTATTTTCATTTCCCCCAACCTCACTGCATTCATTTTAACTCTCCATACTTTGAGTCTAACTAAACATTACATTTACTGTTTCAAGTAGTCATTATTATGTTTTCTGTTTTAAATAGATAAATAATATATTAGCAGTAAATAATGTTTTTACTGACTTAAATACCTAAGTACTGACTGCTTTTTAGAATCACTTGAAATGTGTTCAGTTTCAGCTACTCCAGCTTGAATGATTCCAAACCCATGCTGTGGGCTGCTAGTGTAATGCGTATTCTAATTTAAGGGGATTTTACTTAACAAAGTACTAAATGTCTCAAAATGTCAGACATAAAGCTTAAAACATAAAATCTAAACACTACCTTAAATTCACTTCTTGGTGACATCAAATGACTAAAAAAGTGATTCAATATCTAAGTATATTTATAAAATTTGGCACGTTTATAAAGTTTTTATTATTAAATTAGACTCCAAATTCTTACTGCGGACAATAGTTTCTAAATTTATGTTACTCCAAACTGGTAAAATCAACTGCCATTGTTGATTGACAGTCCATCACGGACAAGTGCTCATCAATATCTTCTGCATCAGGAAGTCTGATTGCTCAGTGCAGTGGAGGAGGCGGGATCAGGCCCAGAGCGAATGGCACCGCTACACAATAGTCTGGTAAGGGCTCACCAGATTAAAACCCCAACGAGTAGGCAGTGTTTACCACAACAACCACTACATGAGAGCAGTAGGATTTTACATGATGGTATGAGACAGATCCACATGATACAGGGCCTTCACTGAATGATGCGGGTTTATTTGAGTTGGCAGTAAAACTATTTCTGGCCCAACAAAAGCAGTATGTTTCATAACTCTTTTCTATGTGGCACCAAGGCAGCTAACTTGCAAATAGCATATTTAGAGACAAACGAGTTATCATAGCATTTAGTGGGATTACATTTTAAGATATTGAAGCTTCCTGTTTATTTGTACTCAAAGTCATTAACAGATCCCCTTCTCAGCTGATTTCTTCTAAGTGTTCCTTTGAAGTTAGGTGTGACCAGGTAAGCCACTTCTGGACAATGAGATGCAAGAGGAAGTTTATGGGCTAGTTTCTAAGAAAGATTTTTTTCTCGATTCAGACTAAACTGCTAGGATATCTTTACCAGTTTACCTGTCAGCCCAGGTGATGCTGGGAGTATGGCAACTGTGTTGTGATTGTAACAATAGAGGCCACGCTGCCGACCACAGATTAGGACAGACTAGACCCTGGTGGTGTCTTGAGCAGCTGTTTCAGTCATGAACCTTTATTCTGAATTTCTTGACTGAGGGAAAAAAGAAAACTTGTGTGTTATAGTCACTGCTCGTTATTGCTGTGCTGTTATTTTCTGCCAATAAAATTATGACTAATATGCTTTTCTCACCATTCAGGCATCAGCAACAGCTGTCTTTTTCAGTGAGACATATGTCAGAGGCTCCCGAACTCCCTTAGGTCAAAGAACTAACTGATATATCAATGATTTCTTCATAATTCCCCAGACCAAAGAAACACCCAGCAGTTCTGTTTATTAAGTAGTTAGATCCAAATAATTTAACAGTTATAATTTACCTGACACTTGTGCTTTTCTCAATTTAGTACACCCCTTTGCATGGCTGTAGTGTCCCAGAACACTTAGGTGCAAAATTTGGGAATCATGTTCTATTGTGCTTTCTTAGAGCAGAAAAGTAAATTTGAATTTTTTGGCTGGTTGCCTGGAGTGGAGCAGTGGGGACCAGAGGCAGAGAGTAACGAACATTTTACAATGATGAATTAATTTATATCCTGATTATAGTTTTGCTTATATAAGTTGTTAGAAATAATAAAATTCATAATTTGTACATAAATTACTGAAGTATATTATATGTAAATACACTAATTATAGTAATTAAATAGGACTGCTCACCAATGAAGATGACAGGAACAAAAATGACAGCGTGCACAATTCTACGGCTTACTTAAGAAAAAGAACATAATGCAGAAAGAATGATAAAGTAAGGACATGTGTCATAGCCAAAGACCTCCCAGTAAGAGGTCCTGAGAGGCCAGACAAGGGCTCTGATTGTGTATGAGGCTGTGTGGATACTTTTTGTCTTGAATTGGGAACTACCAATATGTGCACAGCACTTGGGAACCATAGAGTCCCTGATGGAGTCTTGACTGGGGTTTCTTATAGTCCGTTGACCACATAAGCATATTCTTGGTATAGAAGCAGCCCCATTGGCAAAATTCTCTGGGGGTTCCACCAGAACAGGTAAAAATCATCAATCTACTCTTACTGATTAAATGATGCTAATAAACTGGTACAAACCATTCTCAAACTCCTCAGACACATGGTTCAAAGTGATACTACATGTAATTGTATTTTATGCTTTAACCACGGGCCAGGGTTACACAGGTACATCAGTAACGCAGCTCAGGCCAATTCTAGGTCCGCTGGAACTAAAACTCATGACACAGTAAATTGCATTTTAATTAACAAAAACAAACAAAAAGAATATGAACTGCAAGTCACTATACAAACATCATGAATTATGTAAAGTAATGCTTCCTTTGCCCTCGTCCGTGCTAATAGAGAGTGATGTCACTAATATTCACAAGTTCTAGTTTGCATAGCACCATGCAAAGAGAGACCATCTGTAGTATAATCATAAAATTATAAGACTGATATCTATAAACTGTGCAATAAAATTAATTTCATTAATTTTGATTATGTATTATAATAATGTTAAAGGTTTAGTTAAAATAATCAAGGTCAGATTTTATTATAGCTTGATCTTTGATTCAATTTTGTATTGAATATGTTGTAGTGTAGGGGACATAGAGAGTAAATTAAACAGTTACTCTTAAATATTCATTTTATCCTCCATGAGAGAAGGAATACAATCCTGTCATGATTGAAAAGAAGTGCATGCAAAGCACCGGGCATATGGAGGATTTCATAATAATAATTATGGGAACGCCTGTAATCTATGTAGTCACACAGGACTCCAAGCTCAGAAGGTTCTGATATTTGGTTTAATCCTCCAGCACCACTATCTTGAAAGTGTAAATAATTGGATCTATGAATGCTAAACTTGTGTTTTGTAAGTGACGTCCCCATACGACAATGGACTATATGCAATATGCATATCCCCTTGTCCGTTAACCTACAGTGTTGGTGATGCTCTGTGAGCACAGAGTTCTGGCAGACCCAAAATACATGAGAGCTCAGCCAGACTCAGAGTGTGTACAAGATAAGCTTGCTGCGTCTTCACCTAGGTAAGAGTGGCAGTGACAACCCCACTCTTACGAAATCGTGATTCATAACCCAACCTAAACTTGTTCTGAATTAAAAAAAGAAGGCAATCGTGTGTTTTTTAAAAATATGAATGGCCAAGAAACTACATCATATCTTTTCCTACTCATACTATTTTCCTTTATTTCCCAGTGACTTGCACTAAAAGTGATGCCATAGAAGGAACGGGAAAGATAGGACAACACATAAATCCTTTGCCTTTCAAGCCTTTCTTACTCACCTGTAAGCTGGGAGAAGAGTATGCTGACAAAATGTGCAAATAGCAAGAAATAAAATAAAAATAATTGAATTAGCTTTGTGTGGCATGTCACTATTCTGGCAAGAACAAAATACTAATGTATATACAAACTATTAAATACAAATTGTGTAATTTCAGTAATTCTGTATATAATTTAAACACTATTATATTTCCATTAAAGTTGGCATTGCACAATATAAAGATGTGCAATAAAATGCATACAAATTCAAAATTTTAATTTTTCTTTACTTAGAATGACATAAGGCCAATTAAAAAACACTTAAGTCAAGAAAAACTAAAAGAAAGAAAAATGCAAGTATGTTTAATGCCACTTCCCCCTGTTTTTGTAAAACACATTTTCATTTTGCACTCAAAACCAAAATTATGTAGTAGGCCTTGAGTAATTAATATTTTTGCAGCAAGTGTTCTTGATATAATAGAAACGTCATGTTGTGGATGAATGAGTACCTGGATTGCTACAAATACACAGACCAAAAAGACATCATGTATTCAACCCACACATCTTTCATTTATTTCTTGAAGGAGATTTAAAAATTGAAATATAAATAGAAATAGTGACTATTGACCCAACTAAATGTCTGAAAGAAAAGACTGCATGACTAAATGTCAATAGTTTATTTTGTAATCAAACCTGAAAGGTGGGTACCTGCTTGCAGGTACGTTCTGGGAAATGGAAACCCTGGTGACTTGATGTTTTCTTGGTGATATGTGTTTCTTTTCAGATATATAGTCTTTATAAAGGCTGAATTAAAAGCTTTGAATGATGTCTACTTCCTCATTCTGCTGGCTTCAGCTCTTTTTAGACTGCTAATAATTTGGAGGTCAAATGCAAAACGGTAGTAAGGCAACAGTGACGGAAATTTATGAAAACATGGTTGCAGATACCATTTGATAAATATCCTTTATACATTTAAGGACTCAAATACAATATTTCTGCTAGATGCCCCTTGTTTTAGAAAAAAAGAATATTCTGGATATGCTTTCATCTTTATAAAACATAAATTAATATTCTAGTGTATATAACATTTTCCTTACAAGGCAAGAACCAATCTTAGATGTATTGAGCAAGTATTGTATTCTTTTCAATATATTTGTTAGAATTGTCAATTTTTTTCTAATAGACAATTTTTGTTTTTGTTTTTATTTTGAGGAGTTACTGAACTTTAATCTCTATGTCACTTTATATGCATGATATTTTTTCCAGAAAACAGAATGAACATAATATGGGGAGAATTTAAGAGACATAGTAGCTTGGCCTTGAGAGGACCATTCAAGACCTTGGAGCAGGAGGGCAGGTCCGGAGAAGGGGATAGCCTAACAC
>PVKM010026892.1:0-19087 GCA_004027735.1 Carollia perspicillata | reverse complement strand
TGTTTGTCACCTTTTGTTTTATATTCCACAGTAAGTGAAATGATAAAGTTTTTGTCCTTTTTCATTCAACTTATTTCACTTAGCGTCATACTGTCAAGATCTATCCATGTTGTTGTAAATAGCATATTTCATATTTTTATGGCTAAGTAGTACTCTGATATATATGTATGCATTTTCTGATATGTGTGTATGTGTGTGTGATTATCATGTCTTTTATATCCAGTCATCTGCCAGTGGACACTTAGGCTGTTTCCATGTTTCTGTGTCTTGGCTATTATAAATAATGGTGCAGTAAACATAGAGGCACATATATCTTTATGAATTTAATTCTTGATAAAATATACTTGGTCGTGTTGGTTCAAAACAGGGATCCCCAGAATGATTCAATTTTAGGAAATCTATTAATATAATTCACCCATAAGAAAAGTATCTAAGGGAGATAAGAACTTATGATCATCTACGTAGGTTCCGAAAAAACCGAGGGTCCACTTCTCATTTGACAAACCCCTCGTGGACTGGCAGAGAGAGATTTAAACAAGAGAGAGAGAGAGGGAGGGAGACAGATACAATCAGACCAAAAAGTTATAGATATCCATAGACTTATATAAGCCAGTTGATAAAAATAAGTAAAAGATAAATCATATTATATATCAAAGTAACTTTAAGGTAAAAGGTTGCCAGGTGGGAGGGGGAAGGGGAGAATGGGTGAAGAGGTGAAGGAATTAAGAAGTACAAATAAGTAGTCACAGAACAGCCATGAAGATGTAAAGTATAGTATTGGAAAAGGAGTAGCCAAAGAACTTACACAGATGGCCCATGGACATGAACAATAGTGGGAGGATGGTCTGAGAGAGTGGGGTGCTGGGTGGAGGGAGGTGGAGGGGGGCAAAGGGGGAAATCAGGATAACTGTAATAGCATAATTAATAAAATATAACTCAAACCAACCAACCAACCAACCAACCAACCAAACAAAGAGACCAGATACAGCCACCTCAGGGCTTTTCCAGTTTTCATCCTGCCAGCGGATATGGGAGAGAGGAAGGGGAGCCTGCTCTCAGCTCGAGCATGTCTGCGGACATAGAGTCCCTCTTCCTCCTTCTGTTTCTCTTGCTAGCAGACGAAGGCAAGGCAGCGATATGATTTTGTATGATTTGTGAACTGTCGTAACTTCCACTTGATTCTTCCCTTGCAAGTATATTCTTCAGTCTCATAGGCTTACTGTGTTCTTTCAGAATAGAAAACAAAGCCTCAGGTTATATCAAGTCCATTTTCCAGCCATCCTCTGTTAGTTTTTTAATGGTGGTACAAAAATCCACCAAAGGTATGGGGTATTTTTGGCTTCAAAATTCTTATTTTCAGTACAGTAAATGACACGCTTTTTATTTGCCCTGAAAGTTGTAAGTCAAAATGTCTCATCATAGGTGCCCTGTGTTCTCTCATCAACCACATTTTGCCCGCCATGGTGCTGTAGTAGAATGTTTCTTGTTTTATAAATACTCATGCATCAGACACATATGTTAGCAGTAAATGAAGTTTTATTAATTTTATCAAACGGAAAAAAGAGCTAAAAGATGCAGTTTCACAATCACTTGAGACTTGAGACCATTTTGGGCCTTTTAGCCTGTTTATGTGTAAAGGGACTGGTAGACTCCCGCGTAGGACACCATTTTGAATGCAGACAAAAGGAGATGAGCTGAACCCAAACCAGGAAAGGGAGTTCCTGTTTATAGTGTTGTTCAGCCATATAATATGAAAAAAAGGCATTTATTGAAGATGATACAAGAAACAATGCACACAGGACAATGATGCCTCGGTCCCCTTCAAAGTAGGCACTTTGGGACCTCACACAGTTCTCCCAATCTCCATCAGCTGCCTTGTTATGTTTTCCTGAATCTCATCAATGATCTAAAATTTCTTTCCTTTCAAAGGTGGTTTTAGTTTTGGGAAAAAGAGAAAGTCAGAGAGTACCAAATCTGGGCTGTAGGGGAGCTGAATCACCTGGGTGATTTGATGTTTCACCAAAAAACCCTGCACGAGCTGTAAGGCATGAGTACACATGTTGTCCCAGTGAAGCTGCCAGTCACCAGTTGCCCATAGCTGTGGACTTCTCAATCCTCTCAGTAGTTCTCACAGGGGAATGTTCAAGCTCAATGTAAAATTTCATGCAGATTCATTGCTCTACTAACTCAGTCATTTTGAATGCAATGGCCACACAGTGCACAGGCTCCCTCAGCAGCGTTTATCAGACCCACTGACCAGTACAGCGAAGTCGTCATTGTTCTCACATGTGCATTCTGGCCCTCTCTCCTTGGTTGCCAGGTTACATCAGTGTCACACAAACTGCTCTCATTCTGTTAACAGTGCTTGGACTTTTTCCAGACAGACCTCATATGTGTAGTTTCAGCCTGCTAATTTATTATTTTCTTTTTGTTATGTAATATTTACTATCATACTAAATTATCAAAGCATGCTCATCTCAAGGAATAGGATGACTTATACAACCAGGGCATTCTGTCCTAAGACCATCCAAACATCTTTGTTACACAGCCAATGAATAGTTACACAACTGTTGAGTAGTCTCTTCGTGCACAGAAGTATAACTTGTATTCACGTTCATGTATTATTTTCTCTTAACAGTTGACTTCAAGCCTCGTGCCAGCATGGATACTGTCCATCATATGTTGCTTTTTGGATGCAACATGCCTTCCTCCACTGGAAGTTACTGGTAAGGGATGAAGGGCTCGTAATACAAAAGGATATAGAAAATGTGTGTTTTTACAAGTACAAAGTGCATCTGTGCAAGTATTTTACAACTGATTCACAAGTAGGTGGAATATTTCCTTGTTAGAAAAGAATATTGTTCTTTTGTATCAAGTAGTTACCATGTTTTGATTATTGGTTATTTAGTTTGCTGTGGAACGCATCCATCAGTCTTCAACATTGACTTAAGAAATACATGTCTGCTGTCTTAGAGAGCAAGTCAAGGTGCATCCAGCTTGAAATACAAAGACTAAAAATTTAGATAATGGACACTCTGATGCTTATCTTTTTAAGTTCATGATTCAACCCCAAGAGCACTGTGGCTGTATTCAACGAGCCCTCTTTTGTCCCAGGTGCTGTGCCAGGTGATCTGTGTATGCCATTTCATTTATCCTAATGTCTCTGAAAGCAGATATTATTATTACTCTCACTTTACAGATAAGGAACCTGGAGCTCTGAAATTCAGTAACCTACTCAAGGTAACACAGCTGGTTAGTGTCCGACCAGAACTGAACCCTAGTTTGTCTGGTTCCAAACCCAGTTATTTTTATTTCACCTCACTATGTCTCATTTATTCAAGTAACTGTTGCAGTTTTAGAATTTATTTTAATCACTGTGGTGAGCAATACTATCATGTCATGATCAATCAATAAACCTCTATTAAATGCTTGTTATATGTCAGAACTGCAGCAGATGCTGTGGGAGGTTCTAAGATAAATAGATATGTCTTCTGCCCCCAGAAGCTTACAACATAATTAGTGCTTGATATCTTCCCTCTCATTTTCTTCTTTGGTGGTAAGAAGATCAGTGAACCCTGAAAATAGCAGTGCATTTTAAGCCTATTTTGCACCAATAGCCAGAATCAGTGTTACATATTTAACAGCGTAGAATGACTAGTGTGTCTTCCTTTGCATTGGGAAGGGAACTGTTCTGTGCCCTGTGTCTGCATAATCACGTAGACTGATAGGTCTCTCTCCACGCATCCAAATGTTCATTAGGTGGATGTGAGGCATGCAGCAACTGCTTTCTAATCATTTTCACAATAAACAATTGTTGTATGTATTTGGAATTGTTAAAAGCATAGGTCAATTAGTGGAAATCTCTATGGACAGAGTAACATCAAAGCATTTGTTAATAGGCTTAAGCTATTTGATGAAAGGGGTATATCACATAGGAACCCCACTCACATGGTTGAATTTATGTAAAAAGGGAGCCAATCGCAGTTACCCTTTGATAACAACATTCTAGTTCTTGCTCTTCGGTAAATTTTTGTAAATAAAATTTTGGAATTAAAAGATTATTCTCTGACAGCTTTTCTGAATCTGATTCAGCAAATCACATCCCTTGGATTTTATGTTTTAAAAGTATTTATTCTGAAATTAACAAAATTTACCTTTGAATTAAAATGAGTAAAAAATAGCTAGAAGGAGTGTGAATTTTAAAAGTCTGCTTTCGATTCACCTTGGTTCAAGGGAATGAATGAAAAAATAAAACATCACTAAAATGGTATTATGATTCTAATTATTAAGAAAAAGATATAAAATGAACTAAGCCTAGTTCATTGTTCTCATGTTAAGGGAATATCAGAACAAACACATTATTTTGGCTTTTAAAATATTTGTTTATATTTTTAATATGCTATTTTGACATTAAGTCTAGCTAAAGGATTTTCTTAGTTGGGGAAAGAGAATTCAAAGCAAAGTGTAAATGAAAGTGGAAAACAGTAATTCTGAGTCACGTGATTGCCATACATATTATTTTGCTAAAATCGTTACTGGAAAGGCAACATGGTGGAGTGAAGGAGCAGTAAGTTACTGGCTGGATTCCCTGGGGGTGCGACCTACCCCATGTGACTGGCCCCGGTTTCCTCATTTTATCAAGAGACTCTCACTGGATCATTTATAGAACTCTCCTGTGCGCTGAAATTCTGTAGTCATATAAATATAAGTTGCATGCAAATGCTGCGTAAGATTGGAAAAGCATTATTTGGAGAGGGAGATGGGTACTCTGGTTGAAGCACTTCAAGCAGTGAGTCTACTGTGTTCTGCCATTCAGTTGTATCCTTAAGTAATTAGAATTCTTAATGACATTATACCCATAACATTTTAAATAGACTTTAAGAGTCTGTCTGGCAGCCCACATTTTCACTTAATCTAAAGGCTTGTTATAATTGACTTTATAACCATGAAACAAAGACAATAATAGATGCTGTTATTTATCTTTTTTTAACCAAGCCCAAAGGGTTGAACATCTAAAAGTAGGATCTACATGTTGTCTGTTCAGTATGAAAACTGGGAGATATGCATTAAGTAGAACTGTTCTAGTGACTCTTACTTCCACAATCCAGCCTTACTTTCCATTTAAAGAGAACGCAGACTTTTTAACCTCCAATATTTAGCAAAATCCATTGGTCTTAAAGAGTTAGAGCAGTCTATTTCATGGGCTGAACTTTTCAGTTGCTTCACAAAAACATTCTCTGCTTCCTACCCCCAGTGCTACCCGGGCTCAGCCCTGACAACAGTCAGCAGATGTTTTCCAGCTGCTTAGCCTCTTATCTGTCCCACCTGAATTATAACACTAATAACAAGTATCTATCAATGTCAAAAGCCCTGCATTCTTAAATATTTGAGTCGTGGACTTTATCACAGTCATTTCACAGATGCAAATCTATTCTTCACTTGCTCTAAAATGCATACAGTACTTAAAAGATTTCCAAACTTTCATATATATTTTTGGTTATTAAAACTATAATGGTTTTTGATGGTTAAGAATATCAAGAACTTATTCACGCTCTAGGGAAATCTTTACAGGAATATAAAGGTGTTTTAGCAGAAGAAGAAAAAGCTATTACTAAGATAGTTTAGCACCAAAACATCGAGCTAGGGTCTTCCCTGTTTCCATTTGACTGTTCTATTCATCGCCAGCAGGTTGGCAAATAGGTCTGTGTTTCTAACAAAGTAAACATTTTCCCCTGAAATTATGAAGTTATAATTCATCCCTTGTCTTCAGGCAGCACTTTTAATATGAAGGCACAAAGCTATCCTGGTGATGTTTCACTGTTGTGCTGCCCTCCTCTGCTCTTTGTGATCGCCTCATTCTACTGTTCATTAAAATATATTTACAGTTATATTAAGTTTACACAAAAATAGTAGACACAGCATGAAGCAGTTTTCATTATGTAGTCATTTTAATTTTGAAGTTTTTTTTCCCTCTACACATATCTAGTCTTTTGTGTCTCATTCCAAATTAGCAGCTCACACTAGTAATGTGTCTAGTTAATTATATGCATGTGCATTTAAATTGCATACATTGATGTGAACCTTTTAATATACTGTGGGGTGGTCCCTTTATAGTTAGAGTGGGCCTGGTGCTCAGTTCCTAATTTACATATCTCTCGAGGATGCAGACAAGGACTAGCTGTGTCGGAGCAGCAGCTCCGCTGGCCCACGTCGGGAAGGCCACAGTGCCTGTCAAAGGCCGCCTCCCGTGCCTCCTTTCCCAGGCTTTTACTGGAAACAGTTAGAACATCTAGGGACCAATGGAAAGTTAATACCACCAAGGTCGGAGTAAGCATATCAATAGCATGATTTGTTGGACTTTATTTGTGCTTTCAGACTTAACCCAAAGCTTAGCATTTGAAATTCCTCCGATTTGTTGCCTAAATAGGAGCTATAAGTGAGCAGATGTTCTTTGGGGCTTTTTTAGGGTCAGTAAGGAAATAAGGAGGTAAAAACTGAGTCATTTAGTTATAAAATTTTATTACTGCTGCCCACTAAAAAGGGCAAATTTTAGGAAATCTGGGAAGTTGAAATATTGCATTTATCTATTCTATGAATATTTTTCTACTTTTTTTTTACTTTAATGACGACATTTTTAAAAAGTAATGAGTAACAGGGGGATTGGTAAAAAAGGTGAAGGGATTAAGTCCAATAAAGAGGTTGTTACAGACTAGTCATGGGGATGTAAAGTTCAGTGTAGGAAATATAGTTAATACTATTCTAATAACAATGTATGGTGCTACATGGGTATGAGATTAATTGGGATGATCACTTAGTAAGTTATGAAATGTCTAACCACTAAGGTGTATACCTGAAACTGATATAATAATGTATGTCAACTACAACTGAAACATTTTTTTAAAAATTAAAAATGTTGGGTTGGCCAAAAAGTTCATTTGGTTTTTTACATAAGATGCCTCTAGTAGCACTTATTTATCTAAAACTTCATTCAAAACAATTTTGTTGGATCGTATTGTGACAGCTGTCATATCAGTGTACATTGTTTTAAAAAAATCACAATTGGTGAATTTTTGTGTAGCTATTGTAATACTGAAGATAGAAGAAAATACGCAACATCTTTAGCATATTATGACTTATTTTTCAAGAAAGGTAAAAATGCAACTGAAATACAAAAAAAGATTTCCACAGTGTATGGAGAAGGTTCTGTGACTGAACATGTCAAAAGTGGTTTGCGAAGTTTCATGCTGGAGATGTCTTGCTGGATGATGATGCTCCGGGGTTGGGTAGACCAGCGGTCCCTAACCTTCTTAGCACTAGGGACTACTTACATGGAAGACAGTTTTTCCACAGATGAAAGTGGGGGGATGGCTTTATAGCCTGCTACGAGATGCAGCTTAATTGTCACTTGCCACTCAGTGATCGGGCTTTGTTATGAGTCTGAAAGCATTTGATTTATTGTGGTCTCTGTGCAGCCAAACCTGTCTGCTAATGATAATCTTATTTGCAGCTACTCTCTAGCACTAGCATCACCGCCTCAGCTCCACATTAGGTCATCAGGCATTACAGTCTCATAAGGAGGGTGCAGCCTAGATCCTCGCTAGCTCAGTTCACAGTAGGATTTGCGCTCCTATGAGAATCTCAGACACCACTGATCTGAGAAGAGGTGGAGCTCAGGTGGGGAGCGGTGGGGATTGGCTGTAAATATAGATGAAGTGTCGCTCACCTGCCACTCACCTCCCGCTGTGCAGGCCTGTTCCTAACAGGCAATGGAGTGGTGGTACCACTCCGTGGCCCCAGGGATTGGGGACTCCTGCTCTAAACCTTTCTTCCCTCCCTCTCCACTCATTGCACCCGATCCCCACACTATACCTATCTCAGACCATACCTCCATCTCCCATTGTTGACCCTTGATGCTGGGCTTCTCAAACCTGATCTTACAGCACTGCTACTGACATAAATCCAAGGCCCTCTCTCCTCAGGCAGTGCTCATCTATTTGACTGAGTTCTAACTTCCACCTTCCTTCTCCCTCTTCTTTAATGCCACACGCCTTGAAAAGAAGTCTTCACTTCCCCACATCTCATTTGCTCTTTGGACTACTTTAATTAGTTCTCCTACTACCACTGCTAGTGAAACTTCTTAGGAAAAGTTCCTAATTACAAGATTCAATAGGTTCTTGTTAACCTTTCATTTATTTGATCTCTCTGTGGCATTTGTCATGGTGACTACTTATTTCTCCTTTAAATTCTGTCCTGCCTTGGCTTCCATAACATCACGGTCTCTCCTGGCTTTGCTCCTCCAGCGGTGAAGACCCCGAAGTCTGTAACCAGCACTGAGTTCCCTGTCTGTCAGACCACTTACTAGCTGTAGACAAATAAAGTCTTTGAGCCTTAGCTTCTCATCTACAACACAGGGGTAACAGAACCCCACAGAGAGTTGTGAAGAGGATTAATTGAGATAATTTAAGTAGAGCACAGTGCTTAGGACATATCTGAATGGTCATACTTATTCTTTCCTGTTCTCTTGTCCTGGCATCCCTTCCACTCCTTATTTATTTCCACTCCTTAATTATTGCAGTCCCTCAAGGGTCCATTCTTAACAGTCTGTAATCCCAACCATTCTCACTGCCTTTACTCTATGCTGGCTTTTCCAAAGTTCTTGTCTCCAGCTCAGGCTTCTGCTATAGCACTGCGATACTTTATGTTAAGTAACTGTTTACATGTCTGTCTCTTGCTACTAGACTGTGAGCTCACTGAGGGCAAGGGCTCTGATTCATTTTCTCCCCACCCCACCCCCAGCACCTAAAGTAGTGCTTGCTACATGGTAATGAGCCTTCAATACATTTTTTTCTACACGAATGAAATCTTTCTGGAAACCACCACCTTAACCCCATGCCCACTTTCCTAGCCCAGTTGAAGTTGATATCGATCACATGGAGACATTAATTGAAAACAATCAACGTTATACCACCTGGGAGGTAGCCAACACACTAAAATATCCAAATCAATAAAGTCAGTGGTGAAAATGAAAAATGTGTTTTTTATTTTATGGAAAACTATACAGATTTTTTTTTTGCCAATCCAATAAAAAATAATAATGAGTGGTTAGCTACAGAGAGTTCCAGGATTTGAAAGTCATATTTTCTTCATATAAATAGTTTGGGCATCCGGGGTAATTCTGAAACATGGTATTTTGGTAACGAGAGGTTGTCTAGGCTTGTGCACCTTTATTCTGCTGAGCGCAGGACTTAAGGTGTACCGCAGGGTATGACTGCCCACCTCAGGACTGTGGTCACACTGTTCTGTGATTAAAGTGAGCAGGCTTGTTATGGATCCTGCCTTGTACTTTGGAGTGACCTATGCAGAGCTAAAATTATGTTTAGCCTTAGTAGTTAATATTTGATTTGAAAACTATTTCTAATGATGCTTATTATGACCAACTACTTTTTACAAACTGAATATGGCTTCTGTAGGTTGTTTGATCTTTTTTGAAAAGACAAATCCCAGCTGATTAAATGAGGCTATTTCTAGCTGTTCTAACTTGGAATCATTCTCCTGATAAAGCAGTAGTGCTTTATCATTCTATGAAGCTTTAGCTTAAATCCCTTTCAACTGCTTCTATTTATTAACCACCTGCTGTGTCTTTTTAAATGCCACTATCTCCACAGGGTTACAGGTGCTGATGAGGGGAAAGAGAAAATAGCTAAAACATATAAGTAAATATATATAAAGAAAAGCCTGTATGTGAGACACCCTGCTTGGTTACTCATTTAAATGGCTTTTTTAGGAGATGTTACTAAAGCATCCTTGCCTCCCTCATGATGGTAATGATCCTTAGGTTGGGAATGGTATTCTCATTTGCTGCCGCTCTGCAGCCTCTGCATACCCTCATATTCCGCTCCCGCCCTCTGTGCACTTGCAATAAGTAGCAAGGATGCTACTTGCTCTGTGCAGCAAGATGCGCAGCCTGCCTTCTGCCATCCCTTCTTTGCTCCTGCCATAACAAACTACTAAAGCTAAGCATACATAACATCCTTGTCAGTATAAATAAAAATAATACAGTCTCCCAAATCTCCTCTTTTCCTTGTTCTAAGCACTGTAAAATGTGTCTTTGAGCGTAGTAGCAAAGTTTAGACATAAATATTTGCTAGGCTAAAATTAATTGAATTCATTTCCTTATTCTACTTTAATATTATAATAGATTCATATTATATTGCATGTCAGGATAGTATAAAGGATCATCATTAAAACACACTTGGCATCTTGTTCTAACTTCTAGTCGCCAATGATCGTATTTCTTGGCTAATTTTTCGGTGCCTAGATTAGGTGTTCATAGGAGTTCCTTAGCAGCTGACCAATTCCTCGTACACTCGTGTCAGCTTTACAGAATGTCATGGTTGTAACCATTTTGAGAGTTCAACAGAAACAAACATTACATGACTTTGAACATTATTTTTTCCTTACAAGGCTAGTGTTTTTGTTAAACAGAATGGCAATATTATAGCACAGTACTCTCACATTTAACATTTAACACAGAGCCAAAACTTTGACATCAGAGCATCTTTGGTTCAGACCTCAGCTCTACTACTTGGTAGTTGCAATAAATATTATTCGTATCATTTAAGGTTGTTTCCTCATCTGTGCCTAATTGGGCCATTATGAAGGGTAAGGACATGTAAGTAATGCTCTTTGGCACTGTGCCAAGCACATAGAAGTACTTAATAACTGGTAGCTATTATCCTTGTTCATTTATTAATAAAATATTAATTAACTATCCATTATGTGCAAGCACTTTGTTAGGCACTGAGAATTTGTTGTGGACAAAACTTCACTGCTCCCCTAATCTCACACTGTGCACTGTTGATCAGGCTGGTGCTTGTAAGTCACTACTCCTGTTGAGCTTCCCCGTTAAATATCCTGATAATTACCATGCTAATGCAAACCCATTGCACTGAAACTCACAGAATATTTGTCTGAACTGGGAAATATGTTCTATGGGTTTATAGAACAGTTCATGAAATTTGAATACCTGACTCGTGGAATGCAAATTTGAGAGTTAAGGACATTCATTCCATAAATGCCATTGATTTTATGTTGTGTTTCTTAAACAGTGTTCTAACTTTGGATTCATTTTCCTGTGGCTCTGCTAAAATTGTAATTGAAGCCCGTACAGACTTAACTTGAGGGCCTGGCAATTTTTTTTAATGTTTTTAGACAAAAGAAGAAATGAGTTATCAGTTCTGATCTTCCTTGAGTAAACTTGGATTTTAAATAGCCTTTAACAGATACAACCAGAGAATACTTTAACAGTCATTGGGCTTTATTTAGATAATTCAAAATGACAGGCTAGCACTTTTCCGTTGTGGACATAGTCTAAAAATATCCATGCCATCTGAATGGTTTCCCCGTGGATAAGAGGTGAAAGGTTCTGCAGCAAAGGCTTAAGAATCCAGAATAGTTCTATTTTCAAATGTTAATTCTCATCATTTTTGCAATGAATACTAAGAAACCATAAGGGAGCTATGTGAATTTTTTCATAATTAATTGGCTTAATCTGGAGGAGCCTTTAGGAGAAGCTGCTGTAAGAATAAGGAACCTGGTTGATGAGGCCTGAAATTACAGCAGCCACTGATCAAGGTCAGTTATACTGCTTCCTAACCTTAAGACGCTTCTTATTAATAAGGACAGTAAAAATCCTATTTTGGTAGGACCCTTTTTGGAAAGCCAAAATACACCATATCAACTTTATCCTGTCGGTCTTTTTATGTGGAGAAAATATGATGCTATTTTCATTTAAAATGGGAAACAGAAATTTGAAAACGAAGAGGTGCAGGGGTTTTCTCCCAATGTTCTTTGCCACTCCCTTGTGTTATCCATTATACCAGGGGGGTCAAACTCGTTTTCACCAGGGGCCACATCAGCCTTGCAGTTGCCTTCAAAGGGCCAACCAAAATCATTTCAGGACCGTATAAATGTAACTTCTCCTTAACTGTTAAGGAGTTGAAATTACATTCGACCCTTTGAAGGCACCCGCCAGGCTGATGTGGCCCCCGGTGGAAATGAGTTTAGCACCCCTGCATTATAGGATCCATTTCTCTTAGCCTCTTGTTTTTCCTCTTCACTTAGTCCTCTCACTCGTGAAGTTTTGGGATTAGTTTCAATATTCCAGCTCCCTTCGGGAGTCATTTCTTACTGTCTTGAGTTTAGCACTTTCTTTAAAAAATCATAAAACAGGATTTTAAAAATTAAAGTTTTGTTTGTGAAGCTATTCTTTTATGAGAACTGATAAAAGAATTAAATATAAAATCATTGTCTCTCTGCACATAAGTCAGAAGAACTTAGGTAGAATTTGATTCTAGATTTGCATGCACATATTGCAACGCCGTTCACATGTAATAGTAGTCATCAAAGCTTATCTTCATATATCATTCTCTGCCGGCAAACCATTCTCACAAGTCAGGACAGAAGGAAGCATGACTGACAGCCAGAGGTTTGAACCATGGCTGGACTCTGATGTTTGGCAGTCAGACTCTCTGGGCTTATTCATCTGTAACATGAGATCTACCTGCAGTATTCTTTTAAGAATGAATATAAACTTGTTTGTACAAAATACCAGGCAAGTAATAAGTCAAATGTGGTGTTATTTAATATTTTAGTTAAAACTTCTTAACTAATTAAAAAACATTTGTACTTGACAGTACAATTGAATTTAGGCCAATTCAATTCTTTAAGAGTTTGTGTACGAAAGCTAAAAATGTACTTAGCAGCTAACTTCATCAAACAGTTGTTCAATATTTACTGAATGCCAGGCGGGGATATAGGTTTTGGGAGCATGGAGTGAAAGATATGACCCCAGACTTCAGTGTGCACGGCCTGGTTGAAGAGGAGGTAATAAGTGGACTCTTTGGATGAATGCTACCGTTGAAGAATGGAAGCTGAATGGGGTGAGGGTCAGAAAAAGCTTCCCTGAGGAGGAAGACTTGAGCAGAATCTTGAAGGAAAAGGTGGGAGGGGTAAGTTAGTCAGGTAGAGAGTTGAGGAAGGGGTTCTCCAGTTAAAGGGGACAATGGAGAAGAGTGCGATCAGAAACTGGCAGACACGTGGCATGATTAAAGTCTTTTTTTTCCCTGGAGATATAACAAGCTCCCAGATCATGCAAGACCTTATGCTACAATGTTTGGATTTTATTTTGATGTTATTCTTGGGAAACATTTGAAAGATTTTGTGCCAGCAAGTGACATAATCAAATATGTTGCTTAGAAAAATTTACTAAGCCAGTTTTCTCTATTATATATTTTATTCTGTTTCTTAATAGTCATACCCTGAACTGACTTCCATATCAGAGGGAATAATTATCTTGTTTAACCTGAGACTGTCAACACATTGGTGTTAGACACTGTATATTTATGATCTTTGTTGAAAGCTATGAAAATTGTCATGCAGATCTTTACATTTTAGTAGCTGACAGCAGTGAGATACAAAGTTCATCACATCTGACAACCTCATTTTTTAAACTGTTACAGCATGAGGCCAAGGAGGAAAATTTCACTTTTGGGCACTGTCCAATACCCTAAGCCTTTCAGCACACTTGGCACACGGGCGTCACAGACATTTGTTCAATGCACCAGTCTCACATGGTAATGATCCGTCACCATAAGTATATTGTTCTTGACAGTGAGCAGTAAGAAACCACTGGCTGATGTGTTTTACATGGCACATTACCCAATTTCTTTCTGCAGACTGATTTATAGAAGCATGAATATTTGCTGAACATACCTTCCGGAGACCACCTGGTACCTGGCCCCTCACCCCTTTACTCAGACAGGTAACAACTGTCTGCACTTACTGCCGGTCCAGGCTACAGGCAGGACACGCGTTAGGAGTCCCTTTCCCTGAGTATGAAGGTTCTCCTCACTAGTAGTTTACTCATTCATGACCTGACTGCTCTCCAGGTTTCTAGCCTCTGTGCCTAGCCTCTTTAGGAGGCCCCCACAGTCTGCCCTCTGCTCCCCTCCCAGTCGAGGGAACATTTCCTCCTGTGTGAGCCAACCTTCTGCCCAAGAAGGCTGTACTCATCCTAGTCCTCGATAGTCCTCAAACCTTTTAGATCTGCCTGAACTCCTGACTCTGACTTTGCTTGGTGGTAATTACTCAAAACACAAATTTATAAAAGCAGCGTAAAAATGTCACCTAATGGCATTTTGAACAAATTCAATTCTATAACAGAACAAACTAAGAGATATGGTGTAATGGAGGAAAACAATGCATGTGGCTTGAGGTCAGACAACTTACTGTTTATGACACTGGATCTACCCACGTGCTGGTTGCTATACCATCGCAGCCCAAGCAGCGAGGCTCCATTCAGGAAGGGCCTTCCAGGGCCAATAGACAGGCTCAGGCTACACAGCTGTGAAGGGGGAGTTCCGGGACTCAACTCCAGCTATGTCTTCCTGCCTGTGCTCCTTTCACCATCCAGCCCTGCCTCTCAACAGTGACTCTTTAGATAATGCGAACATTTTGTTAAATGGTGCATTACCTCGGTATTATGCTTTGAGGTTTATGAAGTGCTTTCACTTATATCTCATTTGCCTTACTGAACAACTCTGTGAAGTAGACATAGCTATTTCCGTTTTACAAGAGAGAAAACCGAAGCTCGTAAGAAACAGTGATTTGCACAGCATGAAACAACCTGTAAGTGATACAACCAATATTCATAAACTTTTAAAAAGTCATATGTGTATATACAACACCAAGAACCCTTTAAGTGGGGTATACTTGTATTGTTCACCCTGCTGAGTGTAGGCTCCACGCACAGTTTGTTGCAACAGCCGGAGGCTTGCTAACATTGATCCCCAAAGTGGATATTTCTTTCAGTCCACTTCTAAATTTCTTCTGCATTAGCTTTGGTTTATTCAGACTCTCCATGCGGTGCCTATTTTTCTACCTAATTGCATAGTGTACGTTCCACATCTGAACATACTGAATTAGACATTGTGTATCTACCTCACAGAATTGTTTTACATTAGGCGACAAACAAATAAAATACCCTTTTATATGTGCTTTGTTCACATCAAAAATATTCTTTGCTCCAGTCATCATTAGATCTTCAAGCTGCTATGACTACAGTGATGATATATCCATGTAGTATTTTACCTTGTTGTCATACATTTTCCCCGGTACCCCCACTGTGTGAGCGATTTATACATTTACTGCTTGCATCTTCATTTATAGCTGCTTTTTTTCTTTTCAGGTTTTGTGATGAAGGAACCTGTGCAGACAAAGCCAATATTCTGTACGCCTGGGCAAGAAACGCTCCCCCTACCAGACTCCCCGAAGGTAATCAATCCTGAGGCCTCTTGGATTGTCTTATATGAAACTGCTTAATTTATGATTCCAAAGTACTTTTTACTATATGTCCTTTCCAACAGTTGGTAACAAAGGTCTGTTCTGCCATTTTACACTAAAAAAGTGGCTGTATCACCCGCTTTGTCTCGGAAAGGTTTCGTTTAGGTAGTTACTCTTGCTCTGCCTCTCTTTGGTAAGTGTTTTGCCCACACAGCAGTTTAGATAGAAAACAACCAAGCTGACCTCAAGCCACCTTTGGCCTAAGGCACATTGGTTCTTGACAGCAGTAGCGTTTTATGAGCCAAGAGGGCTAGGAATTAAATAAACTGCTGTTTCAGCAAACAGATTTTTTTAATAGTCCTGGAACCTGAGTATTTAATGTGATGCCAAACCTCAGCTGGCTTTCTGACTTCACCTCTAAAACTGTTCATAGCCTCCATCGTGTGAGCGAATTACTAGCCTCTCTTTTTGTCACTTAAATGCTTCTTAACGTCAAAGTGAATGTGCGGTTCCGGTGCAGAACAGGTCTGCCATGGGTCGGGACTGCATCTTGTGAAGTACACGTCCCTCGTTTGCCTCCCTAACTCATGTCAGCTCTAACTGATCTGTTTTGTTTTGCTTCAAATGAGCCTGGGAATCCTCTGTATAGTTTACCAGGCAGCCACTACCAAGCAAGTTTGGAAATTAATAAGGGGGGTCTGTCATAAATTTGATGACATTTTAAAGATCCATTAGTAGAGCATATAGAAAAAAATTTCTTCATCAGTCAATATTTTCTCTGTAGATAATTTTTAGCTTACTAGTCAACTTTATTAATCGTAAGACTATTAGGAACCCTTCAGAGTCTAAAAATTTATTGACATACTAGACTTTGTAATCTAGTTGGTAATGGTTTCCTCAATAACATTTTTGTAGATAACCTGTTTTCATATGGAAAGAAAAGTAATTCCTCCGAGATGTTCCTAAAAGTCTATTTCCTCTATTCAATGAGCAAATAAAAATAAATGTGAATATCTATAAAATGAAAGGAGAGAATGGGTTCATGTATGTCTGTTCTATAATCAAGGAGAGAATTTTGTTTTGCTTTATTCTGTTTCTTTCCAAATGACTGAATTGTCCTCTTACTATGTAAGTAATTGCTCTGGTTCTGAAGTGGGAACTATGTATAGAATTCTATCAGAGCTTTGAGAGGGGTTGATATTAGAAATACTAGAAATATTGAAATTAGATTATATGGGAAAATGTCAGTAAATGCCTAGTTTACTTTCATTTTCATATGTGATATGCGATTTTATCTACCTTTTGATTTCACAGATCAGCAATCGGAGATTAGCTCCATTTGAGACCTCCACTTCTAAAATGTTAACTTATCATCTTTTGTAAATCTAGGTGTTGGATTCAGAGTTGGAGGAGAGACTGGAAGTAAATACTTCGTACTACAAGTGCACTATGGGGATATTAGTGCATTTAGAGGTACGTTTTGAAATATTGGAACTAAACACAACTCTCAGTACTACACTGTTAAAATACGTGTATGAAAATGAGACCTGACCACATCCTCTGCCCACTAGGATCAACTGCTTTTGTTTCTTTTAATCTGAGACTATGGAGAAATTTATTTGAGGGCATCTCTCTTACGCATCCTATGTGCTTTCTCTTATGCTGACTTGAAGGTTCTTTGCTTTCCAATGTATTTTCTTATCTACCTGCTTCTTTTGGGGGGTTCTTTCTAAGCAGCATTGTCAGAAAGTATAGCCACTAGTAGATCATTTAACTGTGAACAAGCCCCTGGGCGATCAGCAAGTGTTACGATACCAGTGAGGTTCTCAAACACTCTGGCTCACGTCAGTGCTTTGTCTATAATCCACACTTTCCACTTTGTGAACCACTGTCCACTGCACTAATGCAAAAATCACCCACCCCTTAAGACACCCACTGCTAAGTACCACCTGAAGCACCTATTGCTCACCCATTACTATGCACTTCATTTAAATGCTCCTTTTCTTATTATAGAATCATTAACATGAGGAAGGGGCCCTTTCCCAAGGCAACCTGGACTGGTGCCTGCTGTCTCTTCTGCTGTATTCTGTCAAACTCGGGTGGCCCTCCATGTTCACACCCCTGTGTTCACGGGAGTGTAAATATTAAGCAGTCTTCTCCTTGGCTTGTCAGCTTTCCTGCTGTCTTGCTGACTTATAAATATTCCCCCAAGTTCTCTAATCTGTCATTTGTTTGCATTAACTAGCCTGGTACATTTCCCTGTCCAGACACATGAGCTCTGTGTCCCACAACTAAGTCCAGAAGTAGGTTACCATTTCCGCCTATGAAATGTCCTCTGGGGCCTTTGCTGAGATGTTCCCTGGATTCTCAGCGTTTAGGATTGGACAAATGTATCTTCCTCTGGAAAAAAAAAGTTGGAAAGAATCATTTTATGTAATTGAAAAATTATATTTAGTATTTTAGTCAGATATATTATCAATTAAACAAAGCTCTTGTGGACCAGCCCATGAGCCCAACTTCCAAATAAAGGTTGTTTTGACATTAAAAACATGCTTCAAGTTATATATAAATAGCTTTTCATTTTTGGAACAGAACCTGATCTTAAGTTGTTAACTGTCTGGAATGCTAAGACAAGGTTTTGTTGAAAACAGAGGAATAATTAGTGTTTGTGTTTAAGGAACAAAGACAGAAATTATCTGTTCTAAAAATGTACTCTGCTGGTATCAGTGAAACAGGCAGATTCTAAGACTACTGACTCTCAAAGCTTTGATAATACTGTAATTTTCTAAAAAGGCAAAGAAGGCTTTCTGTGAGCACCACCACTAAGTAGCTAGTCATTCCCACACACACCCTCCCCTTTCCACTCTTTGTCCCCCTAGGGAACCCCTCGACTTCACTTTTCAACCTAAGTCCCCTTGGCTTTGTAGTGTCTCCTAACAGGTATTGCAATGATGCCCTTGGGAAATGGATAGCATATACTAGTTCTTAAAATATATTACTGTAATAATTTCATTTAAGTTAATTTATTACTGATGAGGAATTTGCAATTTGTTTAATCTACAGGTAATTTTAGAAGTTCTGATAGTCAATGCATAAATATATATAAAAGATTAATGAAAAATTTTATATTAATTTTTAATCTTTCACTTTTTTGAGAATCATTTTTATGAGAGAAGATAGAAATGAGATAGAAAGATTACCAGTTCTGCAATTCATAGAGCTTATTGTTATATAATGAAAATACAAATAAAATAATTTGTTCGTGTGATTCATTCAGTAGTATTAGATATTATCTTGTGCCGTAAGTTGTATGTGGCTTAGAATAGTAAATAAACACATGGGAAAATATCGAATCTCATTAAGACAATAAGAGATCATTTTACATTTATTAAATTGGGGTGAGTGGAAATTGAATTATAAAACCTAGGACTGCCAGGGTTGTCATAAGTCTGGTAGTTTGGGGCGGTTTGTAAATTAGTGCAGTGTTTTGGAATGCAACTTTATTATATACATTCTATACACAACATTAAAATATTGCTGTGTGCTTTTATCCTAAAAAAAGAGATATTTTTTATTTTTTAAAAACAGTCAACCAACCAGCAGTTATTTGTATACTACTGACAATTAATATGAAAAACCAGAAGTTAACAAATATCCCTTAATAGGGAACTAGTTAAATAAATGTGATAACAACAAAAATAGCTAAACATAAAATTTTACAGAGACTACCTAAAACTGTATGTAT